>JBBPBS010000247.1:726160-755613 GCA_037974835.1 Cicer judaicum
TATGATACTTTATCAATTATAAATAAATTTATCAATCAATTAATTTTTATAAATAAATACATAATATAATAATAATTTAAAAAAAGAGCGATTTTCGGAACAAAAAAGTTGTAAACCTATTAAATATTAGTAATAACAATACTTTTCAGAAAAAAAAATGCTATAAAATTTTGTTAGTTATTTTAATCGATACTTATATAAAAAAGTTATTAAATATTAATTACAACAACCTTACATATTTTTAGCAGTTTAATATTTTTTGTTAAATTATTAAAAAAAAACAACTTTAAATTTTTTTAGTGCAGTGATTATTTATCATTAATACTTTTCTATTTTTTTTTGTGTGAATGTGTCTAAATGATTTCTCTAAATGGATATGTCCACAAAAAAGTTTCATCCTCTTAATGCGTTTAATATATTTTTTTGTAGACTTTAGAAAATCACATCATAAGATGCTATTCCCAACTTGTTTTTTTAATTAAAAAATCTTTTATTTTAGTAAAAAGAAACGTTTAAAAAATACTAGTACTAATTACAAATAATTAATTAAATGGCAAACAAGATAATAACACATGAGGTTGTCAATTGAATTCTTACGCTACGTTTGATCGACCTACGAGATTATGACCCTTTTGAGGCACGAATATTTATTAATTCAATCATTTCATTTCTTCAAACACCACTCATTCAACGTATTACACATTACATAAATAAAAGTATTCTGTTTTTAACTATGGGATAATGTTTGAAGAAGTAAAATGATTTCATTAATAAATCTTGGCTGCAATCGTGCCATAATTCCTTTTGTTGATTGAATGGATATGAAGCTCAACTCACCTCAATCAATCGTGACATAATCTTATTTTTCATTTAATTAGCAATTAGTAATTAGTCTTATTTTTGAAGTTTGGAATAAAATAAAGGGTGTGCTTATCTAAACTAGTATAGCCACTTAACAAGTAATGAGTTTTTAAAAGATGATGACATAAACCAATTGTTAAAGAAGTGTTCAATAGTGTATAAGAGAGAGGTTGGTCATAGTATTTCTCAATGATCTAATTTGAAAAATATCATGGGACTTTTGTGTTAATTTGTGAAATGAATTTATGATGCACATATACTAATTTGAAAAATATTATGAGTTTTTTTTAATTTGTGAAATGAATTTATGATACAATTATTATCAGATAAAGAAAATAACAAATTTGAGATGATGCACATATACTAATTTCAGGATAAAATTATATCAAAATAATTCAAATTATATCAAAAATATATTATGACACTTATTTTAAATCATTTTTGATTTGCCAATACACAACCCAACTTCTTAATCAAACCAAAGAGACGTGTGAGAATGAGATTTATCCCTATGAAGCAACAAAATAAAGTACTCCATAGTCCAAACTCCTGTCGCAATTAAAAGCCAATCATGTTTATTTAAGACGTATTGTTTAAGTTTAATATCAAACTATTAATTAATTAATTAAACTATGTAGACTGGTTGTCGTTTTCGACCAATTTAATAATAGTCCTCTTTTGTACTTTGTAATTTCAAGCCCATATTGGGCAAGAATTTATCTCCATTTGGTTTTCTTGAGCTTAAAAGCCACTTAGAGCATTTCTAATAAGAATTTATTGTTTCGAATCAAGTTTACATCACCATGGATTCTATATGTTGTTTGTTTTAAGTTTTTACGTAAATTATCCCCATTTTATCTTTTGTGAAAAAGTATATATACAGAATGAAGAGTATAAATGTTTATAAACTATTTTTATAAATTATTTGTGACTTTAATTCTTAAACAATGTAAGGTCGATGTATCGAAAGAGTAGCATCTTAGACGAAACTTACAGATTAAACTTTATGTCAACCCTTGTAACGGGTAGAGAACCTTGTAGGTTTGTTTTTCATAGACAGAGCCAATGTTCCGTCCGTCGTCAAATACAAATCATTATATTTTTAAAGTATAGGTTTGATTTTCATAGACAGAACCAATGTTCCGTCGTCAAATACAAATCATTATATTTTTAAAGTATAGGTTTGATTTTTATAGACAGAGTCAATGTTCCGTCGTCAAATACAAATCATTGTATTTTTGAAGTATAATCCGCTTTAAGTTTTGTATAAGTTTTCACAGTTTTGTCTTTTTGTGAAAAGACATCTTGTTAGATTGAAATATATAGGTGTTTATAAATCCCTAGTTGACATCGATTCTCAAATACTAAGTTGGCTATAATAACAATTTTGAGGCTTACAAATCTCGAACACTACATCCATCACTCTATAAAATACAAACTCAAAATGTGTGGTGTTGAAATCGAAAAGATAGAAAAAATAATATAAAATTCAAAAGTTATATACACATAAAGTATTATATGTTCAATAAATATTTCTTTTAATAAATTAGTTTAGTACTTATTTTGAAATATTTTTTTTTAATTGATTGTCATGATTCTAAAATTCTTCTTATTATGTAAGTTAATGGGTAGAAGTATTCTTGGGATTGAATTAAATATAATACTAATGGTGCCTCTAAAAGTATTGTTCTGGCATTTTCTTCTGTTGATACTATTTTTATGCAAGTCACCTTACATAGCAAATATTGTTCCACATTTTTCATATATATATATATATATATATATATTAAAATCAGTATAGTCTTTTTTTTTAAGTTGCTAATGATATTTACTTTACTTTAACGTATTGCAATCTTTTTTCTTTCATTTTGATTTTATCCTTTTAAATTTTTCAAATAAATTTTTTAAGAAAATAGTGTTGCCCATCTTTATTGGTTTTGAAATAGTCCCTAAACTTTTTTAATTTTCTACTTTGTTTTAATAATAAATTTATTTAAGTAATGCAAATAATAGCGCTAGATTCTAAAATACCAACATAGTTGAAATTATTGAATCAATCATATAATATTTTTGTACTCTATTTTTTGTTGAAAATAAATTGGTTAATTTCATTGTTTTTGGACTTGTCTTTGCCACCAAGATACCGAGCAAAATCTGCAAAATAATTTATGAGAGTAACATGGAAGAAGAGATGGGCTGTCAACACGTGGATGGTCACAAAGATGCTATGACATCATGGTTGTTTATTCTTTTACTTTTATTATTTGTTTTTTCCTCTAGGCCTTTTGACAAATGGGTTTTTCCTTACTTCATTTCTGGCCCATACTTAGCCGTCAATCACGTTTCTAATGGGTCCACGGTTGGTCCATTGTATTTGTATACCCTTTAATTATGCTCATACACTATCTACTAATACATGCTTCTTGCAACTTGTTACCAACATATACTATCTCGTAAGCTAAAGGCAAATAAATTAATGAAATAAACTATAACCTAAACAAAGTGGCATCCACGTACTGCATATATTCTGTCACATGCGAACTGCAACACCAATGGTAAGACAAATACACCTAAAATGAAGGCAGTTTCAAAAATATTTTAAATATTAGTGATTAAAAATATTGTCTATTAAAAATAGATGTTAATAGTTATCTATATTTTTATGATAAAGTTAATGATTTAAATAATAATAATTTCATAAAAATAAAAAATAAAAAATATATATTTTAAATTGAATCGTTATTAATTAAATTGTTGTTTTATTCATAAAAATGAAGAGATTGTGAACTATTATTTTCAAAGAATATTATCGATATTATTAATTTTTTTTGATAATTTTTAAATATTACTTTATAACAAATTCCTAATAAAGATAATCTACCATTAATACTAGATAAATTTCATCCACTTTAATTTAGAGAAGAGAAATCCTATCTACACATACACTTATTGCTTCTTTTGTTCATTTTATTAATGTACTTTTATCATGAACATTGTCCCGGTCTTTATATAAATGAAGGCTTAAAAACTTAATCAATCATTTGCAACTACCAAATAATTCACATCTTTTAAAAATAATGGTAATAGGTAACATTTGTACGCACAAAATTGTGAAATATAGAGGATCACTTTAAGCTTTTGATATTATTGTATAATTACATCACTTTTAAATTATTATTAATAAAATTTAAGTCAAATAAATTTTTTATTTAGCTCTGAATTAATTGATAACACCTATTTTAGTGAATAATTTGTTATTTGATAAACTATCGAGTGTGAAAATAATATTTCTTATTAATTCATAAAGACAAATAACTTTTGGTGATCAAAGACGAGTGACATTAATAATTTTTACCAGTGTAGTCTTCTATTGGAAAAAAAATCAGAGATAATTAGAGATAAATATTTCAATAATGCAAAATATTTTTTCCCTACTTGTACAGATAAATGGTAAAACAAAAAAAATACAATTCCAATATCAATAATAATTGACATAAAATTAAATATGAGAAACACAATTTTTAACGTGAAAAACTTCCCTCAAATTGAGATAATAAAAACTACGAGACTGGTCCAGTAAAATCTTCTACTATAATAATTAATGTGCACACCAAAGTCTTCTTAATAACAACAGAGAACATCAATCAATACTAACAACCTTCCACTAAAGTAGGCATGTCTACTTTATATATTAAAATAACAAACTCAGTGGTAGAAATTACCTATCAAAATTGTAGATGACACGGATCAAATTTGCTATACACCTATTACCACCACTGGAATCAAATCCTTCGTTTTCTTCTCTGGCCACCTTTCTTATTCATTCTAGTTCTTAGATATTTTTAAATCCATTTTATTTCCTTCACGTGGGCCAAATTCATTAAAATCTTTTTTTTATCTTTTTATTTTCTTTTTATTTCAATAATAATATTATTAATACTACTAATAATAATATTAATAAAATTGGTGGGTTCCAGTTGGGGAGTGAGCCCACCCAACAAATCTCCCTCTCACGACTCAAGTGGGAAGGTACTGCACAACCATGTCAGCTTTCTTTATACAAAAAATCATCTTCGATACAGACAAAGTCTTCATCATCGTCTCTGAACCATTATCATTAGTATGAATCTTCTAAATTAAAAGTGACTTCATTTTCAGTTCAGCTCGTATCCATTGATACCTCACTTACATATGCTTCGACTTTGCATGGAAAGTTGGATTCGTGTTGAAATGGATCGCACTCTAATTGTCACAGAATAACACAAACTTGTCTTGGTTGAGGCCTAACTCATGTAGGAGTTTCTTCATTCACAAGAGTTCTTTCGAAGTTTTAGTTGCTGGTATGTACTCAGTTTTAGTAGTAGATAAAGCAAAACACTTTTGTAGTGAATTCCAAGACACAGCTCCCCTTGTAAACGTCATCATATAACTGTTGACATGTTCAACTTTCCACTTATAGTTGAACTGGTCTATGTAACAACAAGGACTTCCCAATTATCAAGCAAGATACTCAACAATAACAACACTTTCAACTCATCATCTAATTTAATTTTTACGATTGTCAACTGATTCACTGTATTTTGAAAAATACCCATATGCTTGTCATTGAATCCCCATCTTTGTATTTAATATTCACTACCTTTCGAATCAAGAATGCTTTATTTTGCACATTTTTTCTTTCATACAACTATTTTAATTTTTTCCATGTCTTGTTAACATCTATTTCAGTTTCAACATGTAGATATACACTAAGATCCAACCACTGTCTGATCACCGCCACTGCCTTTCTATTCATCTTCATTCAGTCAGCATACGATATATCTACGGGTTTAGCAGTATTACTGTCATTAAGATCATACAAATCTTTAATGTATAACATGTATTCCATGAGAGTCTTCCAAAGTGTGTAATTAGAAGAGTTGAGTTTAATCATATTGTGACATTTATTTCCCTTCTCCTTTTAAATGCACAATTTTTAACATGAAAAACTTTTCTCAAATTTAGAGGAAAAAAAATCACGGGAGCTAGTCTAATAAAATCTTCTACTCTAATAATTAATGGGTACACTAGAGTCTTCCTAATAACAATAGAGAACATCAATCAATAATAATTACCTTATAACAATCTTCCACTAAAGTAGATATGTCAAAATAACTCTATAAAACTACTCAGATTGTATATTAAAATAACAAACTCAATGGTAGAAATAACCTATCAAAATTATAGATTAAACAGAACAAATTTGCTACAGATATGTTACCACCACCGAAACCAAACCTTTATTTTTCTTCTCTGGCCGCCGTTCTTATTCATTCTAGTTATTAGGAATTTCTAAATCCCTTTTATTTCCTTCACAATGGCTAAACCCATTAAATTTGTTTTTTCATTTTTTTTCTTCAATAACAACAATATTAATAATAATATTATTAATAAGAACATAACCATACATTTGATATAAGACAAATAACTCATTGGGAATTTTTAAGAACCATCATTTAGTGAGAATGTTACTGTGCTATTTTCCAGAAAATTTAACCAATTTCAAAACTTTTGATAAATGTCAAAGTTTCAAAATGCTATTTTTCAATATCCTCTGAAACTTTTGATAAATTTAAAAGTTCTGAAATGTGATTTTTTAGAAAATATCAAAACTTTCAAAATTTTTGATGAATTTATTACTTCTAAAATTAGATATCAAATTTATTACAATTAAATTACTACTATAAATATATTAGTATAAATTTATTATTATAATTTATTACTATTTATTATTATTAATTTATTATTATTTATTATTAATAAAAATGTATTTCAGAACGTTTCATGAATAAGTTACAAAATTGAAATTTTTTATATTTTTAAATTTTATATTTTGAAATTTTCAGATTGTGAGTAAGTTTCGAAGGTTTCTGCATTTTAAAAGTTTCATGATTATAGAAACATTCAAAAGTTTTATGTTAATGGAAACTTTTAAAAATTTTGAAAAAAATGAACTTAAAAAATTTCATATTCATGAAAACTTTCGAAATTTAGATAATTAATATTTTGAAAATTTCAAAGTTTATTTTATTTTTGGATTTCGAAGGTTTCAAATGTTCGAATATTTATAAATGTAATTTGGACAATTCAAACTTTCGAATAAAATGAATAAAAAATTTGAGTTTTTATTAATAATATAGGAGCGATATATTTTCGTTGAAGATGGAGTGAGAGATATAAGTAAGAGTACACAGTACAAAATCCTGGTTTAGTTACCTATATGTGATTATCATCAACAGTGGCTTAATGTATTTAAAGACTTAAAACAAACTTCAAAATGAGTCCATCAAAACTAACAAAAACAAAATTTTATTGACACTTCAAGTATTATTAGAATTTGCAATGTAAAAAATACAAAAATAAATATTAAATGTATTAATTAATTGATTAATACTTTATAAAATTAATTGACAGAAAAACTAGTGAGTAAAATTTCTGCTATAAGACTTTAAAAATTAATACTATTAATTTTTTTTAACTCAAATACTATTTAACTAAATAAAAAATAATTGAGGCATACAAAAATTTGATGCTAGAGCGGCTACCTTACTTGGAGTCCTCTTTAGGTTGACTATGACTATCTATCATATGGTTAGAAAAAAGAAGTAATGAAGAAGTTGTCAAATAGAAGATAAAATCATCAAGAAGCATATAGAGTCGATCCACACATCATATACTTAGACGTAATGTCGTTTTCATCTTACCGTAAATTAAATTTTAAATAATCTATTAGTACATTATCGTTAGAAAAATGAATCAAAAAACTAAATCAAAATATTTATCAAATATTTAAAATTGTGAGAATTTTCAAATCCTAAAAAAGATAACGTCAGAGATCGTTCACAACATCAAAATAAATTGAATATATTATATTTTCACTAGTCAAATAAAGACAATTAAATTAAGGACATACATAACAATATTGTTATCTTGGATTGGCTATAAATTCCAATGAAGAATTGAAGTTTGAACATCAACTATTATACAGAAAAATGTCTATATTGAATTTATTTTGAAGCACTCAATTGTAAAATCTCTTAGATGTTTTTGAAAGTTTTTTGATTGTGTTGAGATCAATTCTTGTTAAGTTTTCAAAAATAAATTTAGAAGTAATCACCGAGCATTATAGTATTTCACCAAATAAAAAAATTGAAAGGTAAAATATGTCAAGTGATTGATAATTTAATCGGAAAAAAACTTCCATATATTAAAAAGCTATTAACATACACATTTTCCATTAACACGAACGGAATCAAACACAATAGAGAAAACAACACTCAACAAACCACATTCTAGTTGAGTCCCTTCGTACATGATAGTACATGTCTCAATTTCTCAACTACACACATTTATTTCGTTATAATACATTTTTATTGAGACACCAACAGGCCCAACAAGGGCCCAATAGAGAATGAGAAAAAGGCTCAGCCCGTAATCTGAATGGGCTTAACATCGGGCTTCTTAACTTCTTCCTTAGGAACAGTAACAGTAAGCACACCATTTTCCATAGCAGCTTTCACATGATCGACCTTAGCATTTCCCGGCAGCCTAAAACGGCGGAGAAAACTTCCCTGACTACGCTCAACGCGATGCCACGTGTCGTTCTTATCTTCCTTTTCAATTTTCCTCTCTCCGCTTATTTTCAAGACGCGATCCTCTTCGATCTCTACTTTCACTTCTTCCTTCTTCACACCGGGAAGATCGGCTTTGAACACGTGTGCTTCCGGTGTTTCCTTCCAGTCGATGCGTGCGTTTGCGAATGCTGTCGTTTCGTTTGTGGATGTTGATAATTGGAAGTCTTGGAATGGGTCCCACAGGGATAGAGAGAATGGGTCGAAGATGTTTGTTCTTCGTCCTGTACCGAATATGCTTGGAATTAGCGACATTGTTGTTGGAAATTAGTATCTGCTTGAGTGAGATTGTTTTTGTTTTTGACGAGAAAATGGGAATGGTGTGAGTGTATATATAGTGGTGGAAGATGTTTGGGTGATTGTGTAAAGTGTTCGAGATTGTTCATGAATAATGAAAAGCAACATTTTGAAGAAAAGGGGAAGAAGGGTATAGAGGATTCTGCAGAGTGTTTAATCAAATTGACATACTAGAGTGGACATAGTAGAAGAATGAAGATATTTCTCGAACATTGGAGACTTTGGGTGTTTATTTTATTTTATTAATATTACTATTACTATTATTATTATTATTGTTAAAAAAATTATTACTATTAATAAAAAATTTAATACAACTAATAGAAAATTTATGATTTTATCTACTATTTTAGTGAATTTGTAATTTTAATTATTTTTAGTGTTTTATGCAATTTTAATTCAGTCATAATTTATATTTTGATTATTTTATTCACATCTTAATCTGACATTCAATTTTAATGGTGGTAATTAATTAAATTGATGTGCACTTTTAGTTAAAGAAAAAAGTTGATCTACCTTGTCACATGCATACATAAAAGTCATGTTATTATTAATTGTTTTTTATTACTTAAATTATTTTTCATAAAATTTAGATATTAATTAGTTTATAAAAAGGAAAACAGTTATTCTATAAAAGAAAAAATTAAATTAACGGAAGATAAACTAAAGATGGTTGCTGATATGTAATTGTTAAAACTCCAGAATTTGCTAAAAGTTACACAGTTGTTTCGCTGTTTTGTTCAGGCTAAACATTGCAATTTCTTTTAGAAAATTATACCTGCACTCTAAATTTATATTCCTACTGCCACGTTTAGACAAACTGTTTATTGTTACTCTTTTTTTATTTTAATTTTTTTTCTACTATCTCATTAAATTTCTGAAAAACTATTTTTTTTCTTCAGAATGCATGTTTTTTTGTTTAAAAAATAAAGTTTATACTAAAAATTAAGTTTTTCAATACATAAATTTCAAATTTTCTAAAATATATGTGTATCGAAAAATTTAAAAAGTTTTTCGATATATAAATATTAGAATTTAGAGTTTATCAAAACACACTTGTGTATTGAATAATTTTAAAAAAAAATTCTTAAATATATATTTTTTTCAAAAATATTAAACTTTATATAGAAAAACTTTAAAAAAATATCCAGTACACAAACCCTAAAATTTCAAATATACATATATTTTACTTTTTTTTAACATAGTGCACTGAATTTTGGACAAATGAACCCACGGTTGAAGAATCAAGGTCCAATCTCACCTTAGAAAAACAATGGGCATAGGTAGTTTTTTATTTGGAGAGAGATTAGGTAGTTTTTCGTTTGGACAGAGATAAACACAATAATAATTTTAATGAATTTTATATATATATAAAAAGGAAATAAAAGAAAAAAAAGATTATTGTATCTATGTATAAGAGAGTTGGACATGAGAATTTATGAATTCTTAATAAAAGTTGTGTGTGGAGTGCAAAAATTGAACATTTTATAAAATATTTGAAAGGATAAATGAATATCTCTTCAAAATAGTTACAAGGTTTGGCTTGTTAATTAGTCATCATACCTTTAATCTCTTCAAATATCTCTACTCAATCTACATGACTCTAAAACTTTAAATATTAGTTTGACCAACTTACTATTTTTGGCTTTTTGAAGCTTATCAAATTATTCAAATACCCTTCTTTAATTTAAACTATATAAACATTATGTTCTGGAGCACTCACAAAACACACATTTTATTGTTAAAAGTTTGCATTTTGCTATTAGAAAGTGAAAAGAGATTGAACTATACGAAGCCTATAACCAACGACTGTAATTAGAAATTTGGTCAAAGTTATAAAAAAAATCAAACTATTCCCAAGTGTGTTCACATGACTTGGAGAATTTTGAAAAATAGAAAAATACCAACAAAAAAAAAATTCTTAAAAGTATTATTACATGAAAATTGTCAATTACCTCCGGTTACGGTGACCGTGTGTAACTTAATAAATTTGTCACAGTTAAAATGTCACTAATATTTTAAAAAAATATAATTTATTTTTTTTCTTTTTCAATTTCGCTCGTTTCTATTTTTCTTCTTTTTTTAGATTTTCTTTTTTCCATTATTTCTTAAAACCTTAAAAATATTAAATCATCGTTGACCGAACCACTATTTCCATTTCTTCCACACTAAGACCTAGAGTCGTCAAAAAAACCACCAACTACAAGGCTCCTTACTTTTTTTGTTTTATTATTAGGCCTACTATCAAAATAATCTTTTAAGGGCCCCTTAATTCTGGGCCATTATTTCATTGGACCTAAGGGAGGGGGCTCTAGGGGCCCATAGGCCCCCAATATTTTGTTAATTTTAAGATTTTTTTCTTGAAAAAATTTTTATAAAAAAAATGAGAAATTTTTTTATCCAAAACAAGTTAGACATTTTTTATCGAAAAAAAAAATTAGACATTTTTTATCAAAACAAAAAATCGGACATTTTTTATCGAAAAAAAATCAGAAATTTGTTATCAAAAAAAGTCAAAAAAATTTTATCAGAAATTTTTATCGAAAAAAAAATCGGAATATTTTATAAAAAAAAATATTATCGGTGAAAAATTGAAAAACTTTATTTCTCAAAAAAAAAATCGATTCTTTTTTTAAAAAAGTGGGCCTATGGGCCTCCTAAGCCCACAAATTTTTAGGGGGCTTTTAATTTAGGGGGCCTTGTTTTTTGAGGCCTTTTAAATTATTAATTTTTTTGGACCCTTCAAAATGTGGATTGGGGCCAATAATTAGGGGACTTATCAAATTGACAGCTCTACTAACACCATCTTACGCCACCAAGACATAGACACATCTCGCATCTATGATTCCACCGATCATGAGTGTCTCCAAAATGAACCAAAAAACTTCTTGAAGTTGTCGCTCTTTGCCACCTTCTCGATATTCTGTTGTACAACATTCTCTTCAACTATGTTGAATCCCTCGTCGCTCATTTCTCTATCTTCTCTCTAAAACAATGTGTTCTCTTTAGTTTTTCTCATTTCAGTTTTGACTTTTGTAGATTTTAACATTTGCAATTGATATCAACACACAATGACTTATTCTTTGCAGCTTCATCTTCAGGTTTTGTTCTTTACATGTATTTTATTTTTAGAGTCGGGGATTGTTCAGTTTGTAGTTGATCTTTACCTCATAGGAAATTTTTGGAAAATATTTGCTTACATTATATTTTCACTTGGCCGATTCAAATTACCATAATTGACTAGTAAAGTTCATCTTGATTTTTAGACTGAACATGAAAGAATTACATTTTTTTTTTCACTGCATGCAAATGGAAGGAATGTGTTGTTATTTGGATCAAAGATAAAAGGAATATGAATTTTAATAGGTTGTTTTACTACTATTCTGAATAATTTTAATGTGTTCAACAATTTTTGTATGTTTCATTAATTTATGAATATGATTTTAGAATGTTTTTGCCATGGTTATATGGAAAAAATGCTTAGCCATGGTTGAAGTGTGACAAACAATGATAAAAGGATTGAGTTTTGAAACTAATCCTTCAGTTTACTCTTGGTATCAAAGTAAAACAAATTATTTTTTGAAGGAGATTCTCTTAACCTGGCTCGCAAAATTCATACAATATTTGAAGATTTATTCTATTTTGGATTTGGTGATCGCTAATTATCAAAAAAAAATTAACGGTTATTTCCTTTCATGTTCTTCGAATAATGTTGACCACACTCCCACTGTTTTTGTCCATCAATAAACCCATTTTACTTTAAATTCCATTGATTTAAATCAGGAATTGTTTTCCTTATAGCCCCATTTATATCATCCAATTTAGTTGCTTAATAAATTTTAGAGTTAAATAAGTTTCTACGAAATTTCACTATTTTGTTTTTAGTTTTTATAAAAAAATTCGTCAATTTTTAATTCTTATAAAATTTTTAATTCGTGATCTTATAAATTTTTTGATTTTTTCTCAAGTAATGTTTATGACTTCTTTATAAAAATTTAGAATTATTTAAAAATGATGAACTAAATATAAATTTTTATGCTTTTGAAGCTTAAAAATTAACATTTAATTTATTATTTGTTGAAAAATATTAAATATTTACAGAAATGTTTTTTATATTATCTTAAATATTATTGTAGGAAATCATTCAAAAAAAACATAAGAGTTGATATAAAATCAAAAACTAAAAATATTAAAAACGAAAAGTTTTGAAAAAATAAAAATTGACAACTTTTTTTATAAAAATTAAAAACTAAATATTGAAATTTACATGACTGAAAACCTATCTATGTTTAAAATTTTATTTTGATGTTAAAAAAGTAATTATATAATGAATTGAAGTTAAATAATCTACACACAATGACCTAAGTGTCCTCGATGCTTCACTACACTATTATATAATAACTCAACTACAAACTTGACCAAATTAACCAATAGAAAGAACTAATGGTATTACAAATTGAAACATCCATAAATTTATGTATTGTGAATGCTTTCATTAGCACATGAATCATCAACATTAATTGCAACTACTTTAGAAGCACTAATCTTAAAGGAAGCCGATTGAATCTTATAGGGAAAAATAACATTCCTCATAGGAACCATCCCACATTCTTCCACCCCTTTTTCTTCTTCTTTCTTTAAATCACTAGGTGCTAGAAAACAATCTAAGGACAAACCTTTAATATTAAATTCAACTTCATCAATTTTCCAAACCTCTTTTATAATTGTCCTAGAATGACTCTCATGTCCTTCACCAAACCTTGATAAAGTGACCAAAGTTTTTCCATAATGTGCTATTTGAATGCCATCAACTATTTTGTAGTCTTGTATGAGAGATTTTGTGTTTGTTTCCCAAAATATTGTGTCATTTTCAGATGATTTGAGTTTGATCAAGTTGGTGTCTTCTAATTGAACCAAAAGTCCTGTTCTTTGGCTGAAATAGCCTAATAATGTGTGACCAATTATTTCTATCTTGTTACTACTTCTTGTTTGCAATGCAGTAGAGTCAGCTTCAAGTTTTAGAATGAAACATTCTTCATTGTTCAATTTTTTCTCTCCTATGCATGTGGAGTTGTTGAAAAGATTGGTTGTTGACATTGGATCAAGACCCTGCTTAAAGAAATTAATTATCAAGAGATATGTAGAATAAACAAATAATACATTTCTTTTCAATTTTCTAAAAATTACTTTCAAGAACAAATAATTTGGTTTTGCAAAAGTTAATTTTTGAAATTCAAATATTTTCTAAATGGAGGGGTATAAGTAGCAATAATCTATGATTTATTTATCAAGGAATTGAGACTTTAAATAGGTAGTCCCAAAGGCCCATAAAGTAGTAGTTACAAATTTTTCATAAAAAAGTATGAAAAAGAAAAGAATGCCTATTTGATCATTGAAAAGTAAAAGTTCTGATTTGGCGCTCAAAAATATCAAATGTCTTGTCAAAATATTATTCTTTTATTATAGGATGATTTCAAGAGCTAAATTTTTAAATACTTTAGAACTCTGTTGGGTATCAATTTTTGAAATTAAAATTTATTTTAAAAACTAAAATTACAGGAAATATAGTATCACTTTTTTTAAATAGATATAGTTTTACTCACGTTTAATTGTTCGATGTTTCTAAAAAATTGATATATTTAATTAATATTTTAGCTAGGTATTGAACATGTCTTCCTGTTATTTTTTCCATGCATCAATTTTTATTATCAAACTAAATAATGAGTGTGATTATTACAATATTTTTTAAATGATCTTTTATAGTATTCTATATTTTTGTTATAATTTTTTTTTTAAAATAACTTTTAAATTAAAACTGCAAATAAAAAATTGGTTTAAACAAATTATTATAAAATATCATTTTAATTATTTTATCTATTTAGTAAAAACAATTTTGAATAATGAAATTTTCATGAAATTTATTTTTGTGAGGTACTTTTTTAAAATATCATGTAATTTTTATCATATTAAAATTTTTAACAATAAACATTTAAGTTATTGAGCATCAAAATTATTTTTCTTAATTTATAACAAATGAGTTTAAAATGGATTTTATTATTTTTAAGAATTTTTTTATAAATCATATTTAAAAATTTAAAAGGTGTGAGGGTGTTTAAAATCAATAATGTGACATATTGAATGGTTATCGTTGAAGTGCAAAACTATTTTATATTGTATATTGAATATTGAATAGTTATGATTGAAATGTAAAATTATTTTATATCTACTACTTTGAAACTCTATTTTTTATAGAGAAACAAATATTTAAGAAAAACTATTATTTTGGTTCACGAAAATTAAGAGCACTTTCATATTAGTCATTGACTAAATTAAAAACTCAATTACATCATTCATTAATCAAAATGTGACATTTTAACTCAAATGTTAACACTTCTCCAATTTGGCATCCATGATTTTGTTTTTTGTCAACTTCAGCGGTATTGAGAGTCTCATGAGTAAGTTGAAACAAAAGGAAATTTACTGAGAATTGTCGACAAATTGTGCTTTTCAGTTTTCAATTTGTTTTGTTTTTGAGTTTCAACTTTTTTGTTTCAATTTTGGAGTTGGAGATTCTCATGGTAAAATTAATTTTGTTCCAACTTAATTTTCTACATCATGAGTGCCAAATTAATTCAAACTTGGTCCTATCCGTTGGATTAATCTTGTGACTGAGTTGAATTTTGAGGCACATTGATATACTCAATATTATGAATGTAGACTGTGAAAAGCTTTCACTAAATCATTGATGAAGAAGATATAATTGAAGAAGGGATGAAACTTGATATGTGGTATGCCTATGGGTTTGAAGAAGAACCATAAATGAAGTGTGGGTTTAGGGAAGTAAATCCAAATAAGAAATTAGGCAAGACATTTTTTTGAAGAAAGAATTTGAAGGGTTTTTAAAATTTCAAATTTTTTTATTTTATTTAAGAAAATTTTGATCTAATTATTATTTTAGTCTTTTAGTCACATCAACCGTACACGTACTATGAAATTTGTGAAATTTTATTGGAGTTTCTACATCAAGAATTTAACAATATTAACATCTCAATTAATGTCACGAATCAAAATAATTTATGTTTTATGAATAGAAAATATATTTGAGTTTTTTTGACTTATTCAAAAATTAATATAACAACGTCTTAAATTTTCATTTGACTAAAATTACGTCAAGCTAAAATATTTATCATAGATATAATTTAAAGGAAAAAAAAAAACCGTGGGACATAAAAAAAAGCTTTTTTAAGAAGACCGGAAGGAAAGTAAAAGTAAAAGTAAACAAAGCTTTTTTAAAAAAATGGAAAGTTGTCATGCACTAAGTTGACATTTAAGGGATCACCACTAATTAATTGCACAAAGTCCATTTTCAAACTTTGGAATTTCCTTCCATTACCTATTAAATTGTTGACTTTTGGGTGTTAAATGTAGACCTTCGTGTCATCTGAAGGCTAATTTAATATCTACAAATATTAATTTGGAAGATAAATTCAACCTTTTCAAATTGGATGGGAAGAAGCATATCAAAGTTGGTTTGCTAGAATTACTGTAATTTTATAAAAACTACAAATTATAATCTTTCACAAAATCATAATTATAGTTTATTTTGATTATAATAAATTTATTATAATACCAAATATAGCTTTAGTTAGATTATGTTTGGCTTGGAAATGTCAAAATTTTAAGATTTATATTAGAAAAAAATAGACCTTGTTTCAAAGAAAGAAAAGGAGGAATAAAACATGTATTTGAATACATTCCCTAAAGATGCACACCTGATAGCAATCAAATTAAGAAAATAACGACACCAATTTTTCCAGCCCTATACCCGAAGACCATTCATATTGCATATCCAACCGAAATTAATCAATTCAAGAGAATTTGAAATTTATATAAAGGTTATGTGTTTTAAGATTATACCCACTTCTTAAAAATAAAATTTAGTGAATACTTTAACTTCTATGATAAAATCAATTTCATTTATTAAAGTATTTTTACTAATAAAAAATATATATAAAATTCGATGAATTGTGATATAATAAATAATATATTAATGAAAAAACATAATCAAATATTACGAATTTAACATTTAGTATGAGATTGATGAAATATTCATATCCATGAATCATAAACCAAATCTCTAACTATGTTAATGTATTTAAGAGATTTAAACTGCTTTTGAATCAATTCTTCTTCTTGAATTTTCATATGAATGAATCTAAAATCTAGAATCTATAACTGAATGTTAAATTAAGAGATCACTTGCCACTTTATTACTTTTTTGTAGTACTGGTTTCTAAATCTTAATCATGCAATCATTCAAATTTAATAGCTTTAATTGATGTAATGAAAAGAAAAACAAGTAAACCATTTTTTTAAAATATTAATAATTTTATAGACTTATTTGACAGCGGTCTATAAAATTATGGACTAACTTGGTGGATTACTAAAAGAAAAACAACACAAGTACAGAACATTCACACAAAAACACATAATAATGAAGTTTAATTTGAAAATACCTGAAATAAACGCCTAAGTGGTCTTGGTGGACCTCGAGAAGCATGAGAATGATGCCAAGGGGTTTGCCTCCAACACATTTTTCCATCACTACCAGCACTTATTTTGTATCCACAAACCACCAATTCCAAACACCACAATTCTGGTCTCTTTTGCCATACCACAAATCCTCCTCCCATCTCTCCTTTCATCTCAACTTTCTTCACCTTCTTCTTCTTCTTCTCGCTATTCACACCCCCTTCCCCTGCCTCAAATTCTGAACTCCCTATTCTCACCTCCCCCATTGCATACATACTTTCAACCTTTTTCAAATTACTCTCTCCTCCTACGGCTGCCGCATATTGTTTCACTATATACTTCGCCATCGAAGCCTCCTTCAAAACAAAGACAAAATGTTTTGACAAAAATTAGATTAATTTCGATACATTATGAATGTAATTTTTTAATTTATAAAAATCAAATGTTTTTAGTGATACTACTGATATTGACCAATGGTATAAAAAATCTTTATAGTACATATGAATATTTTTTTACTAGATTAGAGCATATGAATTATATTCTTAAAAATTGATTTACTGCGTTATAAAGTTACAATTATTCTTTATTAAGGAAACCCAAAAAATAAATAAATAAAATAAAAAAAGTTTATTTTATACTTACAACGTTATGGTCTTTAATGCTAGGAGTGATGATGGGTTTGTAATCATATGTGATAGGGAAAGGAATTAATGGTGCTCCAACAACACCAAGGAATAGTTGAATATTGTTTGTGTTAGGACCTTCAAAACGTGATGATCTTGATTCATTGTTTGGTTTCATCCATTGCTTCATGTTCTTCCATGTGGTTCCACTTTTGATGGTGAAAATATCTTCTGGGATGGGAACTTCTAGTACCGTTTCAAGCCCATCCTCATGATCAAGGTTGGGACAGAGCTTCTTCATAGTAGGGAAATAAATTGAAAGAGATGAATAAGAATTTAAGATGAAAAGAAAATAGTATGAATATGTATTTGTATTTGTATTAATTATTGATGCTTATAAAGTGGCATGAATATACTCCTAAGAATGAAGAGAAGGTAGCTAGTCTAAATAATTATTCTACTATCAATGAATAGCTCTTTATAAAATTAATTTCTAAGATAAAGAAAGAAAAAAAAAACTCTTTTGATAACAATTCTACTATACTTCAATTTTTTATTTTTATTTTAATGTTTTTAGTTTCATATTTGAGATACTTATGTTATTGAGTATATAACTTTGGAAAAAGATAAATAATGAACCAAACTATATGGACCCCTCTTTGTCTATTTCGTCGTGTTTGCACGCCTCTCTCGTACTATATTACCTATATATTGGCAACTTAAGTTACCATTGATTTAAATTTTATATTTATATTTAGAGTTTTCAAAGATCTTTCAAATTTTTACTTTCTTTGAGTTCCTTCTTTCTTAAAACATTTTCTTGATGATAAATAATAGAAATTTTATGGAAGAAAGTATACCATTTTAACATTAGTTACTAAATAAGTTGGGTTGATAGTTCAATTGATTTGAACTAAAGTGAATCAATTTGAAATGATGGAAAAAAATATCAACATATGAAATAATTACTAATTTCCATCAAATTAACAATATTTATATAAACTTTTTTTTTGTTAGATGAGTGAGAGAAAAAAAAAATAAAAAAGTAATTAACAAACAACTTTAATAAACATAGGAAAAAACACTCTAGAATTATTACCATCAACTAAAATGATTTTTAAATTATTTAGTGGAGGAGTTAGAAAACGAAGAACTAAATATTGTTTAAAGTAAGATTATAGTTGGTTATTCAATAATGTACTATTGAGTTTGATGTGTTAATCTTTATGAGTCATATTTTTTATCCTACGTATTAAGATTCGGAAATTATGATCATTCACCGTCTCCTGAGAAAATATATCTGATAATATTTATATAAATTCATTTGCACCTTTATTATATTCTCATCATTTCATATAAATCATCATAATTAATTAAATGTTTTTTAATTATCCTTACATAATTAGCTATGTATAAATTGCAACTATGTATATCATATGTGATAGGTAGGTAAAAGATATCCCTTCAAAAAACAGGTATGTAAAATTATGTATACTTAGTGTACCCGCTAACAACGCAATTAAGATACTTTGTCTTTAGACGCATAAATGTATAAACGAATTTGATTAATTAAGATGTAAACATAGCTTAATTCAAAAGTGAAACCTGCAGCTAAAAGAAAAGAGAAATTCATTGCTTATGTTACAATTTACGAAAAAAGAGAGACACTTAAACACAAAGAAGAGTCGATAACCCCACAAATCAAATTTTGTTACATTCTATTATGGCATACTTTCATTAACTTTATCTTTTGCACAATAATCATCGTTAATAGTAAAAGAATATGTAATATTTCCTCTTATTTTTATTTTATAAAAAAAATTGAATCAATAAAAGTAATAAATTTATATATCAACCTTTATTGATTAAGTTATCTTCATTTTAAATACAACATCTTTTATTAATTTAATTGTCTTATAAAAAGAACCAAAGATATAGTAATACTTTTGGTGAATACTCTACCATTTTACCTTAAAAAAAGTTGGCAATAATATGTAGAAAACATAAAGATAAATATGTCGAACTATATGTAAGATATGCAAGAAGATGTACGACCAACATTCGAATTCAAAATTGTAATTGAGAATGGGTAGCCCATGGGCCATGGCACTGCCCATTGTTGTTTGTACTAGCTAGGATCACATGGATCAATTTGTGTCTCCAATAAACAAGACCATGTGAGCTGTGTGGTCTGATTTTTGGTCTTGTTTAAGATGAAAAGGATGGTATAAAGAGACAAGTTATTACATTGTCCTTTCCGAATTCCGAATCATTTCATGTTAATAGCTTCAATTAATACTTTTTTATTGAAAGACAAACATTATCTCCACCTATAGTATTGCATCTGACTTTTAATTATAAGCAAATACAAACTACTACTTTTACTTTTATTTAGGATGATAGATAACTACATTTATTTTATTTTATTTTATTTTAAATTTCATGTAAACAATAAAGGGTAAACGTTTTAGTACTCAATATTTAATAATTTAGTTACGTGTTATTTTTATATTTAATTCTTTTAAATTAAATTCTAATTTTAAATTAATTTTATCTACAAGAGACGAGTACCTAACTAAATTGGGTAAAAAAGAATTAATAATTACAATTGATAATTTATCTTTACATATTATAATTATCTTATACAACATTAAGAAATAGGTTAAATATGTTTTTAGTTCATTTAATGATATTGTAAAATTTTATCAATGATATGTCATAAAAAAATATTATTCGGAATATGCGACGTGAACTTTTGTAAAAAATAGTGACTAAAATTGATACCAAAAAATTTAGAATAACCATAATTCAAAGGAATTTTATAAAAAGACTAAAAATATATTTAACTCTTTAACGATATTTTTGGAGCAATTTTCATAAATGTTGATGGATTTAATGACTTTTACTTATAATTGAAGTCAAACTAATACATAGAGTTGTAACTTAAGGCCTATTCCTCAACATGAGCATTATAATGTCAAATATACCAAGCAAGATAGAGTCTTAACTTTCTTGATTGGTTTGAATGAACAATTTGAAATTGTTAAATCGCAGGTGCTTCATAACTAATAAGGTTTTATCTTTAATGTTTGAAATAAGAAAGGCAACATGGCATTGTAACTAAAAGTGCACAGTTTTTGCTAATGATGTTGACATCAAAAGAGTACGTGGAAAAGTAGAAACAAGAATTGTGTCTATTATAGAAAGATTTGACACGCTGCAAAAACATACTTCAAGAAGCATGGTTATTCACCAAAATCCAAACATATTGGCAATTACACCAATAATATTAGTGGAGAACAGTAAGATTCTAAGTCTGATGAGGAAAGTTCTGATAATGAGGAGTGTTCCAAATATCAAAGACATTTAGTAAAGAGTATAATGAGTTTAATTCAACAAGTTAACACTCAGCCAAGTCATGCCGAGAAACATGCTTCCAATCACATTAGTGTATCATCACAGGTTGGTCTTACTCCAGTAGATAATTCTACAGGTAAAACCATGACCAATGATAGTTATTTCCAATCAAAGAAAGCCCTTGGACTTTAAACTCAAGGCCAAATGATCATATATGTTTTGATTATTCAAACATATTTAAAAATAAATCTATTAATGTTAAGTTACCAAATGGAAATGTGGCCATAGCAAACTACAAGAATCATAGATTTTTCTTCAAATTTAAAGTTGTATGACATGTTATACTTGCCACTCTATTACTTCTCACAGATCCAAGTTTAATGTTAGAACAAGAAAATCCATTTTCTTAGGATTCAAAACAGGATCAAAAGGTTATGTCTTGTATGATATAAGTAACAGACATTTTTGCATCAACAAGTTCGAATTTTGAGGAGTTAGGCTTACCCTATAGCAACAATCATGATAATTCAACATCCATAAAATGGAATTACATAAAAGATGAGCATACTAATGAAATTCCTAACATATCACTTGATCACTCAAAGACTCTACCTAAAATTGATATAATTGGATCAAGAATGGATAATGGATTTGCAGAACCTTCAACCATACTAACAGAAGGACAATAAGACAAATCTTTTACCACTGATCACTTGGTTTTAATCAAGATAACACACCTCATGAAACAAGTCTAAGGAGGTATGGCATAACCATTAATCAACCAGTTTATCTGAATTTATGTATGCAACATCTATAAGGATAAGGACAAGAAAATAAGTACTCCTTATCCTATCTCTAATTATGTTTCTTATGTTAATATCTCCCTTTTGCAACACAATTTAAGTTTGTCAATCTCTGGTGAAACTGAAACAAAAAATTTATCTAAAGCCAATAAGTTTGAGCACTAGATCATAGCAACAAAAAAATAACTGTGAGCTCTCCAATCCAAAGCACAGGGACCTTAGTCACCTTGCCACAAACTAGCTCAGATAATTGTTTATTCAGCAAGGTCAAAAACCAATTATTCACTGCACTAGTTATCTATGTGGATGATGTCATCCTAACAGGAAATGATCTGTCAAAGTTCCAAAACATCAAGGGAGTCTTACACAATTCAACTAGCACATATGCATATGAATACATGAATGCATATGTTTATTTTTGGGAGACTCTGTTATTAGTCAGAAGGCCAAGAAGCAGACAAGTATGGCAATATCATCTTCAAAAGTTGAATATAGAGCTCTTGCAATTGCCACATGTGAATTACAATGGATTATTTATTTGATTAATGATTTAAGGATCAACTTAACCAAGACAACAAACTGATTTTTTTTAATATATATTTAATATATTTTTGAGAGTATATATAATCTATAAAGTAATCATGTATAAATCGTAAATAATATTTTAGTTTTTTTAGATGATGGCTATTCTTACAAAAGTATATACTCTCACATAATAGGCTAAATTGATTTTAATAACTGTAAATAAGTGTTAGAAAATGATACAAATGTTTAATGATTGTTTTAATTTTTTCAATAAGTCCAGTGGTGAAAGTCACACACTAAATGTGGAGAAGAGAAAGACCGTAGAGTCAAACTCATGTTGCAATATATCAAATATTTATGCGGTACTTTAACATTTGAGATCCAATATCCAATAATTATATATATCATGTTATATTGTAATATTGTTAAATTTCAATGTAGAACACTTTGATAAATGGTGGACCAACACTTGACAATCACCTTAAATTCCAACCTTATTACTCACGACACATGTTAGGAGTAGGAACTCATGATACACTTCAGTCTAAAAATGAATGCTTCAAAACTTAACTGGTCATATTTATTTATTTCTTTTTTTTTTTTAATTGAATTAGTACCGATTAGTTTACCGTCTCACTTATGCTAGCAAGAATGACATTCAGCTTCTACTTTTAGAAGAGGCAACATATAATAATAATAATAATAATAATAATAATAATAATAATAATAATAATAATAATAATAATAATAATAATAATAATAATAAATAAATAAATAAAATGTGTAGTCATATTAATATACCTTGAAAGTTGTACGGAAGTTCACAAAGTAGACTGAGTTTTGATTTTTTTTTTTTTGTCAAAAGAGACATGAAATATAAGATAAACTTGTTTATTAAAACATGATTTGCTTATTAAAACTTGAGTTCGATCCGTAAGGTCTAAGTTCAACAGAGAAATACTAAAATTATTAGACAGTATATATCAGTTTCAATTTGAGACTTCATAATTATATATAAATTTCTTTATTATTTTTTTTACAGACAAAACAAAACTTTGAGTTTGAATAAATCTTGGAACAGCCCAGCATAACCCACAAATTTATTGGCCCATGGTCTGTCCCAAAATGGCTCTACCAACCACTTGGTCCGAAATAATTTTCTTTTAATTACCTTGATCAAACTTTCATTTTATGTTTTGTACCCGCTTATTGAATTTCCACTAACCTTTGAAGGTGTTATATTTTAAAGTTTAATTTGTATCATCGTTAGTGTAAAAAAAAATTATAGATAATTAATCATATGAATAACTTTATAATACTTATATTGATTGATAATTATATAAACTAAATTATATATTTTATATCAGATCAAGTCAAAAAAGTTTGTAGTCTTATCCATGTTTTGAAATACTTGTGTATAAATTTGTATCATCCACGTTTTGTCTCATCCATTTTTAAAGTTTAATTTGTATCATCATTAGTGTAAAAAAAATTTATAGATAAATCATAATTAATCATATGGATAACTTTAAAAATACTTATATTGATTGATAAATATATCAATTAAATTATATATTTTACGTCCGATCAAGTCAAAAAAAACTTGTAGTTTCATCCATGTGTAAAAAAATTTATTAATAAAAAAGAACTTTCAAAAATATTATTTAATTTTATATATTTGTTTATATACAAATTTTTCGAAACTTCAATAATTTTAAACGGAAAAAAAAAATATTAGTGGTCTATGAATTTTTATTTTCTATTCTACCAAATATTTTAAAAATCATATCTAACCAGTTCAATAGATTGAACCAATTTAAACTACAATCTTCAATTTCTCTTTAGAAAGCACCTGTCATTAGGCATTAAATAGTCGATTAATTGCAAAAAAACAAATACTTAATCCCCCTTCAATGCTCTTCGTTTGAAAAATATATCTACCCACATAAGGTATGTTTAGTAGTTACGGAATAAAATGATAACAACGTTTATAGTTCGATCTCCACCCTAAACATAATATTAACTATTTTTAATATTAGTTATTAAAAACAAAACATTCAAAGATATTCATTCAATACAACAATTAAAAGTTCCAAATTCAAGATACTCATCAATGCCAATTAAGAAACAATCAAAATCAACCTTTGTACAAAGTCACTTAGCACTACCATAGCAAAGATTCATATATTTCTTTCATTCCTTAATATTAATAATTTCATTATTATATATATCCACTAAACACAATATCAAACAAAAGTGTCTTTTCACCCACATGTCCATTATGTGTATCAATTTCAAAAATACAATTTCTACATGATGAAGAGAGAAGACTACAATGATATACAAATTATAAATAAGGAAATAAAATAAGATAAACAACAATACAACAAATAGTACATACATGAACATCATGTATGTAAAAAAAACATAGCTCCAAATCAAATTACGGAGAGACACAAGGTATTGAGTTTAATACCTGTGTTAATGCCATAAGTTAAGGTATTGAGTTTAATACCTGTGTTAATGCCATAAGTTAAGGTCTAATAACCCTCTATCATGTTACTTGCTTCATCCTCAAGTTACACAAGAATTCAAGAGGGAACATTAAAGTGAAAAAGCCATGATATGATAAATGCAAAGACCATACATGCTAGAAGGAAATTCAAAAATCGGTGTCCCTGCCAAAAACTTCGAGTTTCGGCCGGCGGTGAAGGTCCAGTTGGCGGTACCATAGAGGGATCACTTGATTCATTCCATTGTTCTGTCCTTTGAACTTCAATAGCACCAGCTACATTGTGTGCAATTGATCCACAAATTTCACAAGTTCTGTTAAAGCAAGTAAAATTATTAGTGAAGTTTACAACTAAAGTTGAAACTATTAAATACATGTTAAATTAAAGCAATTACATATTTTCTTTTAGATAGGAAATTGTTATTGTATTAGTTGTTAGTTTAGTATTTTCTTGTTCAACAGGGTTTGCATCCTGGTCCTTTAACTCCTTCGACCTTTACCTCAAACCAGTTGAACTACTCAAACATAAAGAAGGTAAAGCAAAATAATTGATCTAAAACGACAGATAAGAGGCTTATTTTTCTAGCAATGTAAAATATAATCAAGAAAAAGAAAAAATTTATACAACCAAGTTTCATACTTTCTATCAACTTAACAAATTTAGTGTTAAGCAGTAGTGAAAGACCACTAGGCCAGATCAAATTAGGTTTGGAATATGTACAATAAACTACATTTTTTTATCATGCACTCTCACACAAAAGTACCACGAGATAAATATGCGAGTGTTTGGTTTAACATCTGCGGCTTGTTTCTCGTGTCCTAAGACACTTTAGGACATGAAAATTCAGAAACTACAAATAATAGCTTGTGATGATTGTGAATTCAAACCTGACCTGGCCATGGTTCTACACAAAGGCTAAGCATATAAGAGTCATTTACTACATTTAAGTGACATCAAATGTCAAGTAGACGAAGTCCAATGATGCAAAAAAGAAGCTCAAAATGACTAAACTGATTCTGTCTCTGCAAAAAGGCAAAGAGATTATTCTTTCTTTGTTTGGCATTGTTGATTATGATTTAGTTGATTCTTAAATTAGGAAATTTCAAGTACCAACCTATAATTGAAGATAAAAACAGGTGAAATGAAACTAGTACTTCATGAAATGCAGGTATCACAAAAAATTGATAAGTACATGCTATATGACACTTGGGACGCAAATGATATATTTTCAGCTACATTCCAATATTTTTCTTATAAGCATTATTATACCAAACTCTTTATATAATAATTTTGTTGCTTAACTTAGTTCACACTATGTATATCTGAATACAAAAAATGAATCAGATTCACACTCCACTATCAAGGTACTTCATAAGCACTATCTATAACTTACACTATGCAAAGTTTTTGGCATCAAATGCATATTCTAATATGGTAAGGGACAAGAAACAAATAGAAAAGTCAAATAACTTCTGATAAGGTAAAGGAGTATCAACACTTCAAAATAAAAAAAATTGCCACCTAAGTACCTCATCCACAAATTTCCCACAAAAGGAAAAACATATTAACTAAATGGATAGCAATAACACTCATCAATCTCACAAATTAACCATCCATGAGAGGATCGTTGACTAAAAACAAGTAACCGTAAACTATGAAGTACTAATACAAATACCAAACACGCTAATAATTTGAGAAAATTGAAGTGATTAAATAAAATCACAACTATTGGACATCACATACACCTCCAATCTGAAATATCGTAATAATTTGAAAAAACAATAGTAGTGATTGAATGTAACCATTTGTGTGTCATCCACACTTATCGGACACAAAACACATTTATGGACAATGCCTCAGCACAATGTTACCCTTAATTTCTCCAAAAAAACATAGTAAAAGTTGATTATTCCAAAAGGGTACTTACTTGTTACCCTTAATCTTAAACCAAGCCTCAGCACAATGTTTATGAGCAGCAGCCAAATCATCTTTACAAGAACAACCAAGCTCAATAGGAATACCAGATTCATCATGATTTGTCAAATCCATACTAAGATGACAAATCCTACAATCCCTCTCAACTTTATTATCCAAATGCACCTTAACATCAGAAACTACACCATCCAGATCCAATTCAACAGAACACTCTGAATCTGAAGCAGAGGAATCAGATGACCCTCTTTGTTTTTCAGACACTCCTACAATCTCAGACCTTTGATCTTCATCTGACCGGTCACCGGAGATGGAACATTGTTCCGTTCTCCGGTGACAGCCGTTGTCTATGTCCACAATGGCATGAAATTTGTCCTCATTCACAAGCATTTTGAAATATGAAGAACCAAGTTGAGAATCTTCATGTAATGAAGAAGTAAGGCTAAGATGATTAATAACCCACCAAGATGAAGAAAGTTGAAGTTTTTATGAACCTTAAACAAAAGGGTAGTGATGAATTGTGTGAAAACAGATATTACTACTCTGCTGTGGTTGGTAGGTAAACTTTCTCGTTTCTCAGAGAGAGAGAGAGAGAGAGATGCAACAACAAAAGTTGTTCTTATTTATTACACTAAACAATTATTTTGCTAACAAAACATATATTTGATAATTAAACCAATTAACTAAAATAATATATATGGAATAAAATTATTAACAAAAATTATGTTATGTATATTTTTATAATTTTGATATGTGTAAAAAGACTATTGTGATGGTAAATAAGTTATTCAATGACCAAAATTATTATTTATATTATTGAGAAAAAGTAAGAAACAAGTTATGAATCATGCAGTGATATGATGGGAAGAAATTTGGCAAAAAAAACTAAAATAATTTTCTCAAGTATTTTGTTTGTTTCTATGTAATAAAAAATTGGGTTCTTGAAAATCTAACTTTGTCACAAATGTATAGTTTCTATAATGTGTTATTTTCTTCATGTCTTTGTCCATACTTTTGATATTTCTTTTTTTTTTTTTGTGTGTGAAGGAACTCACTTGGATAACAAAAACAAGCAATAGAAACCTTAAAACACGAGAGATTCTTCAACAAGGGTCGTAGTGATGTGATGGACATATTAGAAAAGTTGTATATATTATAGAACGTTTGATCAAAGATCAAACGGTTGAAAATTTTAATTGCATGTCATTAGTTTGATTCTAAAGTTAATGTGTGACATGTGAAAAGCAAGATTTGTCATGCCGTGGCAAATCTAAATTTATTGTGTAATCTAATGAGCTGTGAAATTAGTGGGGCCTACCTTTTTTTCTTTTTCTTACTCTTGGCGAGTTTTGCGGGTAGAGTAGTGTGTTTTTTTACTGTGCATGTACTGCCAAATCGTGAGAACAGAAAATGCACAAGGTATGTTTGTTTAGAGTAAATGAACGAAGAAGTGAGAAGATTTTTGAGTTTTTGTGATTGATTTAAATTTTAAAAGGAAAAAAGAAAATGTTAAAATCTTTGTAAGTTTATTTTTTAAAGACTTTCATCTCTTATTTTTTAAACCAAACATGTTTTTATTTTTTTCTTATCTTTTCGTTAAAAAATTTCATCTTTCTTTTTTATTTGTTGAATTAAATACTTTAAAAGAAAAAGAAATGAAGATTGAAAATGGAGAATAGAATTTTGTTTTACTAGTTAAGAATGAAGTTGAAGAGCGTGTTCAAGAGCATCGCAATTGGCATGTCCATATTTAAATACTTCTTGGTTCGGATAAGTTTACATTGTATAATTTTTTAATATTAGTAGTTAATAATTTATTTAATATTTTTAATTTAGCATTTAAAAAATTGAGGTCTTGTTAATATGTGCCTTCTTATAATATATGTTACCGATTTTAAAAGTAGAACTATTTTATTAGATAAACAATTTTTAAACTTAAGGAGTTGTCTAAACAACTTTCAAAATAAAAAATTTATGATTGATTTCTAAACATGTGCCTTTGAATATATGTCAGCATTTATTAAAAGAATATTAAGTTTAATTGTGATTTTGAGTTTTTTATTTTTATCAATTCACGAAATTAGTTTTTCTATTTTAAAAGTCTATAATTTTAATTTCTCTTTCGTATTTTTAAAATAAAAAGTAATGATTTATGATATTTTAAATAACGTAAAATACAATTTCATCATATAAAACCATCAAGATGCATTAATTTTTCATATGTTTTTAACTAAATTATAAATATGAAAATTTTATGAAGTTGAAAGTTAAGTTTCTCTTATCTTTTATTTCAATTTTATGAGTGTTAATGATTCTATATCATTGTATTATATAATATACATA
>JBBPBS010000247.1:756261-779480 GCA_037974835.1 Cicer judaicum
AATAAATAAAAAAATTATAAAATAATAAAAATAAGATTACAAACAATACAATTAAGCCAAAATATTATAATAGATGGCACTGATATACTTATATTATTGCATTTCAACCATAGTATTCATTTATTTTAAATACGTTTAACAAGTAAGAGCCAAAAAAAAAATGGTAATTAAGATATGTTTGACAAGAAAAAAAAATTTATAATAGATATTTTATAGTATTTAAGTTAATAGTCTTGATTGTTAACTGTTTTGTCTCACAATTTTATAATATTTTTTCCATGCTTATAACGTATTTTTGAGAAGTTATTTGAAAATACGTTTGATTATGTAGCATATAATATTTTATTTTTTATTTTATTTTTTTCTTATTGTCTTGATTAAAAGTTTTTAAGTATTAATTAAAAATATACTTCAAATTAACTTTTATTTTTTTTATTAGTTCAATCGTTAATTTTATTAAAAACTTCAATTAAATCAGTTATCTTATTAGTTACTCGCTAAATTATTCCCTCTCAACTATTTTAGGCAAACAAAATCTTAATAGGAGCACATCTCCCAATTAAGTAAATATTTTTGTGACTCCACATTGAGAGTATTTATTAAATAGTAAACTCGAGTAAATTTTATGGAATTTTTGAACAAGTTTTTTATTCTTTTATTATTTTTCAATAAATTTGGATAAATTTAAGTAAACTCGGGTAAATTTATTTATAATTTTTAATAAAATATTTTATTTTTCTTCATCTTAATGTTCACATTTGGTTCCTTTTATTCTTTACTAAATTGATTTTATTTATGTTAATTTTTTCTTTATAATTAAGTTGAAATTTTAAATTATTAATGTATTTATTGTGTTCATAACTTAAACAAAATAAAAATGAGTTCATAACTTAAACAATTCTTATAATATTAAACAATTCTTATAATATTAATATAATAAATTATATTAATTTAATTATTTAAATAAAATAAAAATGTTTTAACTTAATTAACTCTTATTTTTTATAATCAATCATTTGTGTTAATCCCAAATTCATCTCCGATTTATGTTCGCAATATAGAACCAAAAGCACTTTTCAACTTAAAAAAAAAATCTATTTGACAACTTTAATTTTTAAAATAGTTTTTGACTAATGAGTTAAAAAAATTGAAAAATAAAAAGTAAAATATTATTTATATTTTTGCTTTTCTAATTTTAAAAATATAATATTAAAAATAGTTTTACAAAACAATTTTTAAAAACAAATAATACAAACAAATTTTTTAGTTTTTAAATTTTAAAATATTAAAATAGAGTTTTTAGGACGTAAATCAAAAGTCTTATATCTTGCAAGTAGTTTGCATACCACCCAATGTGAAAATTTATTAAATTTACAAGTGGTACCTACAATTTAATATTATTTACAAATATTAATTTTTATTGATTGATGAATAAATTACCCACAAATTTTCAAAGTTATAGCTATCTATTATTGTAAATTTAGGAATTCTACAATTGTAAGTCTTCAATGAAATTTATAACTCTCTATGACATTACGAGAGATATATCTCCTTTAATCTCTTTTTTTTTGTGCTACCAAAAAATAATTTAGGTTATACCATCAATAAAAATCTGGTTTTGGTTATGGTTTATTAAGGTTGTTGTGGTCTTGTTTATTAACAGGTAAAGAAGATTTAAATATCTGGTTTATTTGTTATGGCATATAGGGGCTCTCTAGATTGTATCAAATGTAATTAAAAACTTTGAAGTGTGATGGATTTTGAGTATCCTTTGTATTCGTAAAGCAAAATTTATTTATTAAAAAATATTAAATAAATTTGTAGATATTGTAAACTTTTTAAATTTTATTTTCAATTTTGATAAAGAAAAGTATACTTTTTAATTCATAAAAATTTATTATGCAAATATTTTTAATGGATGTTGAAACATAATATATATTTTTGAATAATTTTTACTTTGTATATATGTTTAAAATACTATAAAAAGTTACTCACAAAAAATATATTTAAAATTCGATTTATAAGTTTAAATTATAAAAACTTTTATTTTGAACAAATCATATTTTAAAAAATATATATCAAATTTATTTAAATTAAAATTTTTTAAATTTATGTGGACGAAGTTTTAATAATGTTCTAAACACACTTGCAAAATATCATTCAAAAATTTAAAAGTTAAAAGATGTTTCGTTTTATTAAAAACTTAAATATTGTAGAACATTTTGTTGAAACTAATATATGTGAATTTTTATTTATCTGAATTAAAAATAAAAATTTAAAATTTTATAAAAATCAAAAATTTATTTAACTTAAAAAAATCAATAAAATACATTGCATAGTAAAATGAGATCAGAATTGTAAAACAAAAGAATATATATGCAAGCATGTTGAATATAAGATATATAGTTTGTTATATTACTTAAGTTAGTTATGATAGTTATCATCTTAATTCTTATATAAAATTCTTATATAAACTCATATTTATAAATTAGCTCTCTTGTATTCACTAATAATCCAATTATTAATAATACTTGTACATTACTTGTCTATATTATTTTCTTTCTCATTTGTTATTTTTATAACTAAAATCATAAAATAATATCAGAATTTAATTGCGATTCAATATAATACTATTTAATATTAGAGATATATAATATACTATATATGCTAACTAAGAGTATTATATTTCTAATACTAAATGATATTATATAGGAAATTTGATGTCATTGACTATGCTAGTAGATTTGTTTTTTTATTTATCTACTATATAGCTTATGATTGGGGCCCCCGGCCTTAGCACATTAGAAGGCTTGGTTTATTGGGAAGAAGAATGAGATATAAATATGAAAATTTTACCCCATATCCCTCCAATTATACCTATACCCCTATTTTATAAATGAAATAATATTTTTGTCCTCTTATATATAATAAACTGTTATAAAATTTGTCATTCATTATTCACATTTTTGATAAAAAATTGTTTTGTACCGGAAAATTTGGATATGAAGTTTTTCGGTAACATGTTATGTACCGGAAATCTTGTGGATGAAGTTTTCCGGAACACAGTTCTGTACCGAAAAACTTGGATATAAAGATTTTCAGTACACAAGTTTTCTCTTTTGTACCGGAAAACTTTTTTTTCAAGTTTCCCGGAAGTCTGTTCTGTACCGAAAATTTTGGTTTTGAGTTTTTCAGAAATTACCTTTTCATTCTGTAAAATAGTCAAAAAAAATTGAAAGTATTTTTGACATTTTGAAAATTATTTGGGGATACAAGGGTAATTTAGGGTGTACATGGTAAAATTTTCTATAAATATTGGAGCACTGTGAATAGCTATGCCATAAAAAGAACATAGGCCTTTTGGATAGCTGGGACTTTTGGGATCTAAATAAATGTCTCAATATATAAATCCCTTTTGATTAACTCCGGAGTATTAAAAATATTATTATAAATTTAGAATTATGGACCAATTGGAGAATTCATAAACATTAAGTTAGCTAACAACCAATATAAATTTAGAATTATGGACCAATGTATAGATTGGAATTAAAAATTAAGGTCCAATGTTTGACTTCAACTCCTTCAATATAATGGCAATGTTTTGTGTGGTGTAAAAAGTAGAAACAATGAAGCTAACTTTCAAACTTGTCATGTCATTTTGGTTAGATTGGCATCATTTTTCCATTTTACAAATCGATTTTGGTTGGAAGACAAATGAATTATAGCCACTATTCTTTAAGGTCATAAATCAATTCTCATAAAGCAAGTGAGAAGAAAATATTCAGGTAATTTAAATAAAGCCAATTTTTGTGGGATAAAAATGGTAGTACAATTTGACGGATAAATTATTAAATTTTTTTTACCGAAAAATAGAATACAAGGAGTGTTCAAAAAAAATTATTTTATAATTTATCTTGCGCCATGACATTTTAACATAAAAGAACAAATATAATTTTTTAAAATATTCAATAAATTATAAGATCTTTTATACTTTAAATTAAGAGACATCAACTGTACACTCACTCTAAATTTTTTTTTCAAATAATAAAAATTGTATTTTTAATTTCTATTTTTTCTAATTATAAATGAATTTCAAAACAACCTCTTAATTTAACAAAAAGGAAATACCACCAGAGATTTTCCCTTCAAAAATAATGTGATTTATCATTAACAAATCATCTAATCAAATTAAATATTTAATTTAATTTTTAACGTTTCTCACCTTAAAAGTGTGTTTAGTTGGAGGTAGATGAAAGGATAAGGGAGAATAAAATATTTTAAAATTTTTGTGTTTGGTTAAAATTTTAAAATTCATTTGCAATCCTCCATTTCATAGGTATTTGTACCGGAGGGAAGATAACTAATATAACATAAAAACCATTTAAAATTTTCTCTTCTTATGTCTTTTAAACTAAATATATCTTCACTTTTCCGTTTATTCTATCCCCTTCCCCTCACCTCAGTTGAAACTCTAAGAATATTGACATGTTGAACAAAGTTATTTAACCATAAACAAACACCACAAATTATACAAAAAATGACAAGTGAAAAATAAATGTCCAATGCTTTCAACATGGTTACAATAGAAAACACGAGATCAATTGACATAGTTTAAAATTGCAATTCCGCTACATGCTAACAAATTCTCACCTTCATTAACTATTAAATACTAGAGCACTAATAACATGTTGAAACTATTAATAGATATATAATCTAGATGATTATTGCAATATTTAAATTACAAACAATATGCCTAAAAATCTCTCTTTAGCATTTGCTTGCCAAATAAGATTTTTAAAGTGTGTTTGCTTTCCCGATGTGATTTCACTTTTGTCTTGGGTTTTGACAAGAAATTATGCCTAAGTTTGTTTGTGATGTTAGAATAAGTAAATGTGCGTCTTGATGGGTTGTTCGGGGTGCGCAGAAGCAACAGATCAAATGTTAAAGGATTTACAAGAGATTTTCATATCATATTTCAACCCAAAACTTTAAGATATTAGTTATATATATATATATATATACTGTTGATCAATCCCAAATGTGAGTCTCTTACATCATATACTTGCACCGTTGTTATTACCAACGAAATTCGCCTCTAAACCACATTGTCAGCTACCCCATCAAGTTGAACAATGACTCTGATACCAATTTTTGGAGGGAGGGGGTGAGAGCAACAATTGACCAAATGCTTCAAAATTACAAGAGACTTTGATATCACATCTCAATTCAAAATCTTAAGACATTATGTATATGATCGATCAACCACTCTTATATATCCAATATTTATTTTATTCATAATCGATGTAAAACTTAATACTCACACTTGAACTCCACATGTCTAACCCAAAAGAATAAAACTTAACTTCTCACATAAAATGCTTTGGAACGCGAATCAACTATACAAACGTCAATCTAAACCTCCACTATAATCCAAACAGAGGAGCGACGAACTATCAAAACAAACTAACAGAGTTGCGACGATTCGAACTAACAGAATTCTAAATCAAAACTAACTAACAAAAATCAGCACTGATAAAATTGAAGGCAGAGTGAGGCAAACAGAGAGCGACGAACGGCCACGGAGTCAATCAGGCAGAGGCGGCCGCAGGCCCGCAGCGAGCAGATGAGCGATATGGACTGGAGGCAGAGTGAGGCAGAGTGAATCTGATTCCGGTGAAGGGAGAGAGTAAGACTGTAGCTTGTAACCAAAAGAGAGAGAAAACTGAATTATGTTTATGTATTGCCATGATTTTTAAGTTCTAAGGGAATTTTAGTCATTTCACTTATATATATATATATATGGGTGGTCGCGGCCCCTGCCCCTACAAAAATAACACGTTTCATTTAAAAGAAGAAAAAATATCTGCAAAAAACAGAGGATGAGGATGAAAATATGCAGGGAGAAGGAGACTTGGGGGCGCTCAATTTGTGTCAATGTTGTAACCTACCAGTAAAAAAGATAGACTTTATCTGTAGTATGCTAGAACCCCAAAATATCTCTTATCAGATCTTAAATTTGATTAGCTAAATTATCGGATTCAATCATTAGATTCTGAAATTCGATGGTACTTTCATTTCATATTCTTCTTTATAATTTAAAATTCTATAAAATTCTATTTCTCCTAAATCCACCTTAAAATTTCATTTTTTAATTTATCTATTCTTAATTATCAAAATAATTTTTATATCTTTACTATAGTGTTTATGTTATTAATAAAATAGTCGCGTGTGCACAGATCACACATTGTTGTCATAAGTTTGGAGTAATATGATATTTGCTCAAATAAACATTTTATAAGATTGCGTTTTTACAAAATGTGTTTTTAACAGAGGAAAAAATTATTATTCTTAAAATGATCTAACAAGTTTTTATAGTCAGGTTAAAAAGGTGATATCTGTTTTATTTTTAAATGAATTGCCAAGTCACAACCACATCCACTCGCAACCGAAAAAAGAATTAAGACCTAGACATAGATTTCTTAGATTTGCGAAGATTATACATTCTTCTACTGTTCATATGGTATTAGTTTTTCATTTTAATCTCCCATTTATTCTTCTACTGTTCATATAGTATTAGTTTTTCATTTTAATCTTGCACTTATTAGCCATAAAAAAAGTTTAGATGTTTGAATTTTACTAAACTGAAAATAGAGGATTTGCTTTCTTTTTAAAATGGTTACAGGAGACACGAATCTGTTCTGGATAAATTGAATTTCTACAAGGTAATGATATTTATTTACAGCCTATCGGTAGAAGAAAGAGGAGGACAGACGAGCATCCTTCCAACACCCAAAAATTCAGCAGCAAATTCTTCATCATTTTTTCCCAGCATATCCTTTAAGCTACATTCAATATTCCTTCCTTTCAGAACCCAATATCTTGGCTTTATCTTCTTTTCTAGCGAATAGCTAAAATACCTAGGGTAACCCACCACATCTCTTACTGGCCTTTTCATCGAGTTCACCAGAAATTCTATTTTTGGCCTCAGAACCTCCTCTATGCTGTACCCAAGTAGAGGAGAAAATGTACGTATCATAAATGCAATATCTTTTTTTTTAAGGCCAAGCTTCATCAAGTACACTATCCTGCAGAATATCAAAATCAAATCACTTAGATAGTTAATAACTAAAATGACACCTGAATCATTATAATACTGCAGGAGAAAATAAAACATTATGTTTCACTTTTCTGTTGATGCAATGTAACATACAACCAAGTGACCGATCACAATGCAGCTGAGGAAAGTGGAAATTCAACTTAGGTTTTCCTGCAACTTATTTTCTTTTTTCACATCTAATATAAAAGAAAATAGAGTCTTGCAAATTGCAACAAAGCATTACCATGTTTATATGATTCTTAAATCTAAATCACTGAGTAAAGAATAATAGATACTCACTGACCAAAAATGATTGGGTGAGAGTTAAGAAATGTAATACTGAAACAGCAATATACAAAAGAAAAATGTGATGAGAACAATACCGTTGAGGCAAGGTTTTGTCAATGTCAGACACAAGTAGTTCTGGAAACTTTCTGATAACCACAGGAAGGTAAGCTTTAGAAACGCCAATTCTACTAAGGAACTCAATCTTGCTCTGTAAAGTTTTACTAATGCTAGTGGCAAAAATTTCAGGGCAGCGGGCAAGTATTCTCCCAATATTTTCTTTATCAAAACCCATATTTTCAAAGAACAGAACAACCTGTAGATAACCATGAGCAACAGCTTATTGTATAAACAATTAAATGAAGCAGCACTGATAAATATAACAGAAATCCTGCAGCTATAAAAAACAAAAAGATTTTAATAGTAACAGAAATCACAATTTTTTTCCCTATACATGGACAACATCATTAATCAACTTCATTAGATAAGGATGGGAGGATAATTGAACTATCAATAAAAACCCAAGGCTCCATTTGATCTGATATTGCACAATAAGGATCCTCATGCAGATATGGGGTGGGCAAAGGATCCTCCAACAAATGAATTCGTGTGAATTCCAAGCAACATGTTCCTTCACATCGATACAACTCTCATACCCTAAATCCAAGTAACCCGAGTACAATCATCAACAAAGGTTACAAACCAACGGGCCCCTAATATATTTGGAACATTAGAGGGACCTCATACATCAGTATAAACTAAACGGAACAGAGAAGTACTCATTTGGTTACAAAGTGGAAAAGGTACAAGTTTGTGTTTAGCAAACTCACACATCTCACAGTGAAGATTTTCTACCCTTGTCCCTGTTGGTCTATATTGATTTAGAAAAAAATAGTTGATATTGCTGAGTAGATTTGGAGGAAGATTTTGATTATCCAAGTAATATAGACCATTCCATTCTCTAGCATTACCTATTATCCCTCCCTGTATTCTTGTCCTGAAAGACACAAGATTTGTTATGTTACATGATAGGTCTTGTGTTAGTTTTTGTAAGGAAATTAAGCTAGTGGACAATTTAGGAATGTGAAGGACATTTTTTAGAATTATGGATGAGTTTATTTGGACATCTCCTCAACCTGCTACCGTTAGAAGTGTACCATATGTTGTGTAGGGCAAGGTGAATAAGTGGAGAAGTGTGTAGGTAAGGGTGTTATGTGGTTAGTGGCTTAAGAATCCCGTATCCAATATTGGTTATAGGTTCTATCTGAACCATTAAGTCCAAAAGATAATTGAAACTTACCAAGAGGAAGTGTACTTGTATATACCAGAGAACTAGTACCTGTTGGTTTCTTCATTACTTCATCTTCATTGAGTTGGGTCAATCCACTTATGCTTTTTTTAATTGCCATATCCGTAAAATCAGCAGACAATCAATATTAGAGACGAAAGATTGATCTATCGAACAAAGAAAATTTCAAACGTTCAAAAAATATCCATAAACTATAAGTGTGCTATAATGCCGCAATAGAAAAGTCTGAGCAAAAACCGTGTGAAAACGAGAAGATCTACAATTTGGTTGAAAACGGCGCCAAACGGAGGTTTGGACGGTGGTCAAACAGACGTGAACAAGTGTGAATATGGAACACACTATAGCAGCAAATAAGCCAAAAAGAAATCTCAAGTTGCAGCAATAGGCCACAGTGAAGGTGGCTAAGGTTTCAGGAACAAAAGAAACCACAATGAAGGCGACAAGCTTATGCGGAAGCGAGACTCTCAAAGACTGAGAACTCTGATATCATCTCAAGTAAAAATATATTTTATTGAATTGAAATATGTTGGCAATATATATATATATATATATATACTAGATTACTAAACAACTAAATCCTATTAGTACTCATATATAACTAAATCCCTACTAGTACTTCTATACAACTGAATCCCTATATTTTAGGGATATAAAACAGAAACAGATTTTGACAGTAAGCCATGTCCGTTTTGCTGATAATTGATTGCTAATCCGTCGTACCATGAGTTGTTTCACTACAAATTCTAGTTACTAATTGTTGGGATTAAAGGTTAAAGAATAATTTAGAGAAAAGGTAAAAAATTAACATTCTGAAGAAAGCTGAATATAAATTGTGTTATTTCTCACTTGACATTACCGTCTCCCCATATTTATCAATGAGTGAGCTACAGGTAAGATCAGTTACATACTGTTAAGACAGTTGCAACTGGTAAGACTGTTCAAAGTTATGTGCATTTGGGTTGCCTTTTTGATGAACTAAAATTAGCTGGCTCCCCAATGTGGCAAACACTTCCCTCAAGCCAAAGTGGTTTGGCTTCTCAATGCAACTTGAATAAGAAAAACTAAATGTCATGCTAAAGCAGTCAATATGTGGTTGCAGGTTGAAAGGCGTGAAAAAGACTATAAAAGAAGTTTAAGTATTGTTCTCATCCGGTTCTATTTTCAAAATGGTTCTTCACGTTTAAATCAAGCTAGAAGGAATCTCACTGAACGTAGTAAATGGCATGGATGCCGAATAATGAGCATTACCCCACAAATTCGAGAATTTCATGCATTGTCATCTGTAAAACACATCCCGTTACTTCCGCTCATTTTAAATCCCGCCGAGGATTCCTTTTGTCTTGATAAATGTAAAGAAGTGGATCTCAGCAAGTTGTGCCAGTCATTGCAGCCAACTCTGCGGTCATCGTTTAATGTCACTCAGCTCCAAGCTATAAGTGTTGCTATTGGAAGAGCTAAACAAAAGAAAACTGTTGATTTATCTCTTATTCAGGGTCCTCCAGGTAAGTGGTCCACCCTGAGCTATCTCTTGACTTTGCAGATCTTATAATTTTTGCACTTACGTTTTTATTCAAAAGTTTGCATGTTTATTATGTATATGTAGGAACTGGGAAGACACGTACTATTGTTGCAATTGTCAGCACCCTTCTAACTTCATATCCACATAAGATGAATGGTCTAAAAAGTCCTTTAGATGAAAACATGACCCAAAGTTCTTTTTCTCCCTATTCAAGACCAAAGATTAGCGAGAGTGTTGCCATTGCGAGGGCGTGGCAGGATGCAGCCATGGCTAGACAATTAAATGATGTCCAGAGTTCTTCAAAATCTTTCGAAAATTGTGCGAGGCAAAGGATTCTAATATGTGCTCAATCTAATGCTGCAGTAGATGAACTGGTATCAAGAATTTCAAGTCATGGTCTTTATGGAAGTAATGGCAAAATGTACAAACCTTATCTTGTGAGGGTTGGAAATGCTAAAACAGTCCATCAAATTCAGTACCATTCTTTATTGATACACTTGTTGATCAACGTGTAGCAGAAGAGAGGATGCATTCAAAAGACGGGAAGAATGATTTGAGGGTAGTTCCATCAGCATTGCTGCGGGCTAATTTGGAGAAATTGGTCGATTCTATCAGGTTCTATGAAACAAAGCGTGCTAACTTAAGGGATGGGGATTCTGATGTTAAAAGTCATATGGGGGATGACACCAAAATGTCTGATGCTGAAATTGGAATGAAGTTGTGCAAAATGTATGAACAAAAAAGACAAATATATAAAGATCTTAGTAATGTTCAAGCTCAAGAGAAGAAAGCCAATGAAGAAACCAAGACTCTTAGGAATAAGCTTCGGAAGTCTATACTAACGGAAGCTGAAATAGTGGTAACTACATTGAGTGGATGTGGTGGGGACCTTTATGGAGTTTGCTCTGAGATAATATTATGCTCCAAGTTTCGCGGTTCATCTGAACATGCCCTCTTCGATGCTGTTATAATTGATGAAGCTGCTCAAGTATATATATCTCTGTTCTTCTATAAATAATTTGACTATAATCTTCTAGTTTCCATTTTGTCTTACGACTTGTTTCTGTTATTACAGGCTCTTGAGCCAGCTACTCTGATTCTTCTTCAGCTTTTAAAGTCAAGGGGAACCCAATGCATTATGGTAAGACTTACTAACTTAAATTTTTTAACTTCTGATATAGGGCTAGTGGTTAGACTTATGTTTGTAATTTATTCAAGGTTGGGGACCCAAAGCAGCTTCCTGCAACTGTGCTATCAAATGTTGCAAGTAAATTTCTTTATCAGTGCAGCATGTTTGAACGTTTACAAAGGGCTGGGCATCCTGTTATTATGCTTACCGAACAGGTACTTACTTTGCTTCTGGATGTGATCCTAAAATGTGCTTTAGAAACTATAACTTTGAAGCCTCTTTGCATGCCATATTTTTCGGTTGATGTGAAAGAAATCGTGGTCTAAATTGGCCAATGTGAAGATTCAGTTTTTGCTAGAACGCTGAAGTCATGTGATATATGTAATTTACCTCACCTACTTAATGGGGGAATACTTTGTTGGTGTTGAATGATTGAATTAAACAATTCAGAAAATGATGAGGTGCAACTTATATCTTATATTATAGAATGATAATGAACAGAAGATAATTAAAAAAAAAAAGAAATATAATTTTGGGATAGATTTAATAAATCATAGTCCAAGAATATGGGTTTGGACTACTTGAGACGGAAAATCTTATTTATATTATGTGATGAGTACCAGGGAAAGAATCAACTAAGAAAGGAAAACTAAATCAATTCAATCAAGGTATAATCATACAATATCCTAATCTATTCACAATATCTCGACACTCCCCCTCAAGGTGGTGTCTATCCGTCATCTTAGTGGCAAAGCTAACATAAATTTACGAGGGTGCCAATTATAAAAAAAATACATTTTTAAAAGTAGTATATCAAACTTAGCCGATCAGCTCAAAATTCACAGTAATTTTTACTTAATTATAAAAAATGTTAATTAAAGCATAACAAAAAAATAAAAGCCGATGATAGTTCTTTAGGAAAGTTGAATTTAATGACGCTTCAAAGAGTCAAATTCATCTATAATTGACTCTGTACAAGTAAACAGGCTAACAATGTCTTTTGCAAGAAACGCATTGTCCAGTTTGTTCAAGTCTTGTCTTAATAACTTTTATTGCTAACAAAGCTCTGTATGTAGTTGCTTTAGAGGCCGCAAGAGATTCAAACCAGTAGGAATAGATTTACCAATCAAGTGATCATTTTTTTACTTTACTATTTTTACTAATTTTTTGCAAATTAATTTATTTGAGGTAGTTAAATATATATTATTGGGGTAGCTAAATATAAACTTATTTTACTATTTTGGGTAGCCAAGGTCACCCCATCCCAACACTAGGCTTCGCCCCTGCATCATATTAATCCTTATTGTCACATATTTAAGTTATTTGAGGACTTTAGAGGGTTAGTAAAGATATCCGCAACTTTATAATTGGAATTGACAAAGGAGTTTCTTATAATTACTTTGAGAATCTTTTCTTAGAAAGTTGAAGTCAACTACTCAACTTCTATATGCTCTGTTCTCTCATGAAAAACGACATTGGTAGTGAGGTGCAAAGCTTACTGGTTATTGTACACAAGTTTGATCCGGCCAATTTCATAAAAATGAAGTTCTTGCAGTAAGTGCTTCAACTACAAAAGCTTACTTGTGTCATGAGCCATAACTCTAATACCATATTAGGTTTTTTATATTGAGCCTAACTCTTTCTTACTAAAACGACATGTAAAATGAGAGATGTCTCTTACTTATAAACATATTTATATCTCATCTAATGTGTGACTCTCAACACAATGATACACCCCTTCATGCCCGAGACTTGACATCAACACGACCCGAGTGGGCCAACGGATCTTGAATATGCTTTGATACCAACTTGAGACTGTCAATCTTGTCCATATTATGTGAGGATAATGTGCGCGTGCCCGCGCGCGCACCCACGTATATATACAGATGAGCCTCCTATTAAATCCCAAGAACTAGGGAATAAATCAACTAAGAATTGAAAACTAAATCAGTGCAATCAAGCCATATTCACACAATATCCTAACTCACAATGTCTCAACAACTGGTCTAACTCATCTCCAAAAAACCAACTTGTGAGGCCAGGCAATCGTAAGAATTCCTGTGAACTCAATGCTACTTTTACTGAATTCAATCGTAAGAGTAGAGATGGTCAGAATTGAACTGTAGACCACAAAGTCATTCATGCTTTTGATAGTGTTTAATAACATAACCTCTGCACCTCATGATTCTTAAAGTTGTCTTGTTCTATTTAATCAATAGGGGTGTTGCATAGTGGCCCCTAGGAGCTATGTGAGATTCGCGTTCTATTTGTTTTGAGTTGCAGCGTTGCATAGCCAGTCTCTAAATATTAGCTTTTATTTGTGTATGGTACTATGGTATAAATATCTTGTATTGTACTTTCCTGAAATTTTGACACGGCGGACACACTGCTATCCGCTATCCACTACCTGCTATCCTGCAATAGTGTTTTGAGACTGACCACTAAACTCTGTTATCCACCATTGACTACATAGGTCTTGTTCTTATCTATTTTCGTCATTTTTGTGCAGAGGGTTATATTTTTATTCTACTCTGTTTTATGTTAAAAAGCTGAATTCCTCACCGTTGATTTTCTCAAAATGGCAGTATAGAATGCATCCCGAGATATGCAAGTTTCCTTCGTTGCATTTCTATGACAACAAATTACTAAATGGTAGTCAAATGTCTAGCAAATCAGCACCATTTCATCAGACCGAGGGTCTTAGGCCTTATGTATTCTATGATATTATTGATGGGCGGGAAGCTCGTGGGAAAAACTCTGGTGCCATGTCTCTTTGTAATGAACATGAAGCTGATGCTGCTGTTGAAATACTTAGATTTTTCAAGAAAAGGTACCAATGTACTCTCTCTCTCTCTCTCTTCTCTCTTATCTTTATGTTTATTATGATGATTGCTTACAAAACTCTATAACAATGCCTCCTAAGGTACCCAGCTGAATTTATTGGTGGAAGAATTGGCATTATTACTCCATACAAGTGTCAACTTTCTCTTCTGCGATCTCGTTTTCTTAATGCATTTGGATCTTCAACCATAGCCGACATTGAATTTAACACTGTGGATGGTTTCCAAGGTAGAGAGGTGGATATATTGTTACTTTCTACTGTAAGAGCAGCTCATTCAAGTACTGCTGCATCTGAAATAAACTCTAGCTCTATTGGATTTGTTGCTGATGTAAGACGGATGAATGTTGCCTTGACAAGGCCCAAGTTATCACTTTGGATTTTGGGTAATGCAAGAACTTTACAAACAAACCATAACTGGGCAGCTCTTGTTAAAGATGCTAAAGAAAGAAACTTGATAATGACAGCTAAGATGCCGTATCATTCAATGTTCAAAACATCTAAAAATAATTGTGTTTTTGAAAAATCTGATAATCATGCAAGACCATCGAAGCATGAGAAGAAGGTTAAGCATAGTGGCCACTATGTACCAAAAAAATTGGTTAATGAGAGTGATACCTCTGAGGGGGAAAAGAAATGTGTTTCTGAAGTCAAGGACATGAATAAGGGAAGGCGGGATGAGAATGATTTTTCAGTTTTGGGAAAAAATGCTCTATCCAAGGAAAGAGATTCAAAAAATAAGCATATTTCCATAAAGAAGGATACAACATGTCTAGATGGAGGAAGAGAAGGGAAGTATAAAATGAAGATTAGCTCGGGAAAGACACCATCGAGTAAAAGGCAATCAAAATTTCTAAATTCAAGGAATGGTTTAGACCATCGGATGGAAAAAACAGGTGGTGGACACGAGGCATCAGAACTTTCAGAATCAGAAAAGCTGGCTACATATTCCAGAGGGGATAGGAGCAGTTCTATAGAAGTTTCTGCTTCATCAACAAAAGGATGTCACAAAGAGAGAGAGAGGCAGATAATCAAGGTAGAGTTTCTAGTCAAAGTTTGGTTGCTGAAGTTTCAAAAAGGAAACAGCAGTATTCAGTTTGGTTGCTGAAGTGGCTAGTTTGTGAGAGGGGAATGGTAGTTATATAAAGGAGAAGGATAGCAAGAGTGGGAAAAATGAACAGTATTCAGTTAGAAGCCTTTTGGTTTGGGCAGAGACAAAATGTCTCTTCTGTGAGGAGATTTTTCTTAGGGGTTATCTTCTATAATACATCTATTTTCAATTCAATTTAATTTCCTCTTCTAAATTCGGGTTCTTATCATAGAGGATATTTTTAGAGAACCATTTTAATAGTTATGCATGACGCATGCAGAATTTTGTTTCCCTGTAGGAGTTTGGCTCCGTGGGCATTAGGATATTTTCATCACTTTGCAGTTATCTTTGACTTTCAGAAATAATATTATACTCTTTTATTTTCCATTGTTGTTCTATTTTCTTCCATTTACTATTTTTTGTGATTTGTGTTTGCATCAACTATGGATAGTCGCTGACATCCCTACTAGTAAAACATCTTTATTGCATGTCATATACACGTGATTAGAGAAAAAGAAAAATACCTGCAGAAAGTCTTCAGGCTTTTGTAATAATAGCTGAGGACTTTTAGCGATAACCTGACCCAATTTTTTTCTTTGAACTCCTAGTTCGGCAAACTGATCCACCATCAACTTCATCTTGTTAGTTGAACAACCCAATAAATGAGGTTGTCTTTTGATTGCATGGTCTATCCATGTCTTTGGAACCTATATAATGAAGCATTCTATTATTAGTCTTGTTAGAATATTATAAAATATCTTATAATACCTTTTATATTATATTAAAGTATCTTGAGTTATTTTCTATGATCAATTTATAATCATAGAGAATCTTAGAATATCTCATTATTATTATGATTTATTCCTAATTTAGGATTTAGTCTATGTTTCTCTATAAATAGAGATTAGTATTGAGTCTATTGTAATCAAGTCAGCACAAAACTATTATCAATAATATTTAAACCCTAATTATTTTCTCTCCTATTTTTCTCTAAAATCCCACAACTTCAACATGGTATCTAGAGCCTATTTCGATCCTCCTTGAACGATCCCGCCTCTTTTCCGCTGCCGAATTCCCAACAATTAGGGAATATAATCATAGTTTCTCTTTTCTAACATTCCATCATTCGGTAAGATTTTTTTCTCAATAAATCGTGTCCCAATTCCGATTTTTGTAGCTTATCATTTATTTTTCAGCAAAAGCACTGCTCATCGCGCGGTACTGTTCACCGCAAAAAAAAAAAAAAAAAAAAAAACTGCCGTATCCCGAAACCCTAAAACCCTAATATTTTTCCCTAACTAACGTTGGCCAGACCTGTATATTTTCTAGGGGTTTCGTTTCACTCACAGTTCTCAATATATTATATTGTGGAATTTGTGAAAAAGTATCTTCGTATATCGTTGAAACGGTGCTTAACAATTGAAGATAATTAGGGTTTTGATGGGTACGGAGAGGAAGAGGAAGATGAATTTATTTGACGTCGTGGACGACTCTGCAGCTAAGATTAACAAGGGTATTGTTGAAATCATTACCCCTGTTGAACTCATCAAGAAGGGTGACAAGGTTGGTTCGTCTGAAGCTGCATTACTTGCCAAGCTAGGATTAAGGCTCTTTTCATATGGTCTTGTGGTGCTTTATTATTATGATAATGGTTCAGTACTTACCCCTGAAGTTCTTGATCTCACTGAGGATGCTCTCATTGAGAAGTTTGGTGCTGGTGTCTTAGTGGTGACTTCACTTTTGTTGGCCATCTCATACCCAGCACTTGCTGCTGCTCCTCACATGTTTGTGAATGCCTACAAGAATGTTCTTGCTGTCGCAGTTGCAACAGAATATTCTTTCCATGAGGCTGACAAGGTCAAGGAGTTCCTAAAGGACCCAAGCAAGTTTGCTGTAGCTGCAGTTGCTGCCCCAGCTGCTGATTCTGGTGCTGCCCGAGCTGCTGATTCTTGTGCTGCCCCTGCTGCTGCCGCCAAGGAGGAGGAGAAGAAGGATGATGGTATGGTCTATGTAATTGATCCTAGATTTGCTATGCAGAATGATTTGTTTGAGGATAGCCTTAGAGCTGCAGGAATTCAAGGAGTAGAATCCAAATATGGCACCATTACTAGTGCTGTTTTGATGAGATATGTAGATGGTAGATCAAAGTGTTTTGTTTTTGTCAATTTCGAAAATCCAGACAATGCTGCCAATGCTGTAGAGGCATTGAATGGGTGTCGTGATTCTGATTCTGGGAATAGTGGTTCCAGAGATTGTGGTGTCCTTCAGAAGTGGACTTTGGGATCATATTTTTGGTGGAGAAAACTCTCCAGCCTTTGTCGTGGCAGCTGTTGCAGCCCTTATGAGTGGGCTTTTAGCTAACAGGTTTGGAAGATTGCAATTCAATTGATGGGATTCTTCTTGGTGCACGATTATTTCTCTTCGATGGTTTCAGATCTGCCCTAACTCTCCAATTTTGATCAACGAAAATATGTGTCATTGTTCAAACAGCCGTTATCTCTCCTGTTTTGGACGCATTTTCTTACTTTGATGATCGATCATGGCTTCGTTTCGTTAGAGTTGTGCTGCTTCTTCTTTGGTGTTTGTCATGCAATTTAGTTCTTACTAATAGATTATAACAGTGACTTTTATTCCCACCGAAGATCATTCCGGTTGTGTCCCTTTTCCCATAGATGAATCATATTAGTGATGACTTCTTCTTCCATTGATGGTTATTTTGACGATATCTTTTATTTTCATAACTCACACTTTAGCATGACAATTTGTCCCAGATGCATTGGCCCTATCTTTGTCCCAGATGTACTGGCCTTACCTTTCTCTCCTTGAAGCATGCCTCTCTCTCCTTGAAGCAAATTCAAGTTTAAATATTTTGAGTCTCTGATATTATTGGTTTGAAGCTTCCAAATGCAGTTTTTTAGAAGGACGGACCTTGCTTTGTTCAATTGCTTGCCATGAATTTCTCTCATGCTGATGATCATTTCGGCTATCTGGCTAGGCTGTATTTATAGCAATTCTCTCCGACTTCACCTGCATCCCTGAGTTGCCTTTCCATCTTTTTTAACTATTTTACGGAGCAAAATATTGTTTTCTTGTAACAAGTTAAAACTTAGTAAGCTTTAGCTTGAGGGGGAGTGTTAAAATATTATAAAATATCTTATAATACCTTTTATATTATATTAGAGTATCTTGAGTTATTTTCTATGATCAATTTATAATCATAGAGAATCTTAGAATATCTCATTATTATTATGATTTATTCCTAATTTAGGATTTAGTCTATGTTTCTCTATAAATAGAGATTAGTATTGAGTCTATTGTAATCAAATCAGCACAAAACTATTATCAATAATATTCAAACTCTAATTATTTTCTCTCCTATTTTTCTCTAAAATCCCACAACTTCAACAAGTCTCATGCTTCTACAAATCACTCCTTTGCCAAACGAATGAAATATATATTCCCTACCTACCCTACCAACTCACCTATGTACCACAAACATTTTTTCTTGACAGAATAGCATCATACCTTGACAGAATATAAAAAGGCAAGGACCTCCTTATAGTTTTCTTGAATGCTAGTAGATAGAACCCAGGGATATTTTAGCATCAAGTTGGCATAATCTTTATCCACACCATGAATCTAGAAAAGAATAAATAACGTGAATTTTGTTGAGATAATAAATAAAGAGAGTAAATGCAAAAGAATTGTTGTGGTACCTGGTTTAAGGCAAGGGCTCTAGTTTGAAGGAGTTGAAGATTCCATAGCAGAATAGGAGGAAAAGCCAATATTACGTTTGGGATGCGATCAGGGGGGATTCCAAAATTTAGGAGAAAATGGAGTATAGGTAAGATGTGATTATTTAGTGATAACAAAAGTATACGAGGGAATGATTCAATGAAGCAACGGAAAGCAGAATCTTTAGAAGAGAGGATATTTAGACCGCCACGCCTAGCTTGAAGCTTTTCGAAAAAGGAGAAAGTGTGTTGAAGATCTTCATCGTGTATTGAAATTGATAAGTGGCGCATGATACGGAGAATATTATTGATAAGGAGGAAGTGATGATAATGATGAGTGGAAGTGGGAGGAAAGAAGATTTGTTTGATAGAGGTAACCTTGTGTATGAAAGATGGGAGGGAATCAGTGTCAGAGGATATAATATACCTGGCGACATTCATAGAGGAAGAGAGTGTGAAGCCGAGACTCTCCAAGTAGGCTAGTTTGCCGTTGTCACCCTTGAGAGAAGCAATGTGAACGAGCTTGTCCCTCAAGTTGAAGTTGAAATTGAAATTAACATCCCACTGCTCTAAATCCCTCACACCTTCAACTAACATGTTGAGATATGCAGGACAGTTTGATGCGATTGATTCGGATTCCTCAACCGACACACCCATTTCTTTAAGATAACTTGAAATCGCAATACGCCCTTCCTCCTGCACTTCCAATTCACTCATTCCCGAACCACAACGCCGCCGACTTCTTCTTCTTCTTCTTCTGTCATAATCATAATCATAAAATTGAATTCCAAATTCACACTCTCCACCTGCCTTTGTCAAGTGTGTAGCGGGGACGCAATTGCCCACCAAAAAACGACCCTCAATCTTGTGCGGAAACGCAAACGCAACTCCAACAAATGAATTCGTGTGAATTCCAAGCAACATGTTCCTTCACATCGATACAACTCTCATACCCTAAATCCCTGCGCACAATTTGATTAAAGAACAACCAAAACTCAATAATTTTAACCGGAGTAAATCAAAGATAATGAATTTTCTTTTGAAATTGATAATGAATTTATCTGACTTTGTTTGAAGATGACCGGTAAAAAATGATAACATCTACGGTTACTTAATATTAAATAAACGATGAAATCGGATAAAAATAAATAAATAAAGGAACTGAAATTAAGTTAAATGACTTCGCAGTTATCTTGCCTATTTCAAAATGGTAAGCATCGACATTACCTGGTGGAAGGCTTGAACTCGCATGAAAGTTGTAAATGAAGAACTCTGGTTTTGAAAGCTGACAGAAACACCTTCAAAGCAAGCTAAAAACATTTGAAAGCAAATAAAAGCCCGATTTATGAAATATAAAAGAAAGGGGATTTAAGGACTTGTGCGTTTCACAAATCGCAAGTTACGCAAAGTTCTGGAGATTCGATATAAAGAACAACAATTTGATAGATAATTTGATATCTAGGGCTCGTAGAGCTTCGATTTGAGTGGGAGCTAAGGTGTTCGCAGAAAAAAGAATGGGTAGAGAAACCTCTCTATTTCCACTACAAATCAACATCTCCTTTTGCTCCTATCTTCATCCGACACATGCCAATTAGTTGTTTCAACGGTTCAGATTCAAGAAGGCAGAGAATATCGTTGAGTGCACTAAAATGCAAAGAAAACTATTTTTTTATTTTTATTATTGTGGACGTTTGATATTTTATTTATTCGGTACGTTTCAAATTTTGGGGTGAGAACATCTCCATTTCTTAAAAGTCTGGTTAATGTTTTAAATGGTAACTAGAACATGTCCAGACTACAACATGACTCTAGCGTTGCACGAGAAATATAAATGTTAATATATTAATAGTATTATATATTAATAGTATTATGAATAATATTTTAAAATTTTAAAAATAATATAATATGTATAGACTTTAATATTTGTGAATAAAATTTTAAAAATAATACAATTTATTTATTTTATTTGTAGAGTATTTTTTTAGTTTATTTGAGTAGTTATTATATATGAGTTGTCAAACACACATTTGAGAATATGTAAAATATTTTTGAGAACGTAATTGTAATTAATTCATATATTTAGTATCAAAAATTCACAGTCATTATCATCTTATAAACAAAATTCATAAATTATATTTAGTGTTAAAAATATTAAAAGTATTTTAATAAATATTAATATATGTAATTATCTACCGCAAAATCAAATTAGTCATGCTTTTTAATTGTATTGTCAAATCTAAATTTATTTTCAAAATATTTTTAGAAAAATATATATGGACAATCTTCTTTGTCTTTTGAGTAGTTAATATATTTTCATTTCGTAAATGAGATCAATTAAAACAGATAATAATGATTGATTACTCTATTTTAATTTTGTATGTAGCAAATTATATATTGATTGTACTTTAATTTGTAACTCATGACACATTGATATTTATACATAATATTATATGCTAAATAATAATAATAATAATAATAATATATAATAAGAATTTTCCAACTATATGTATTTTTTTGAAAATAATTGGGTTGCAAGCCACTAATCGTAGAGATTGTTTGAAGAAGTAGAATTTTCACTCGAAGACACAATAATAATACTCATATAAAGATAAATATATATTATTATTGGTTACTTCTCTTTTATAAATTATATTGATAAAATTGAATATTTCTCTTCAATAAACTAGATTGATAAAATTGAATATATATTATTAATATAAAGCTAAATAAATATTATTGTTGAGTACTTCTCTTTTATAAATTAGATTGATAAAATTGAATATATATTATTGACATAAAATTTCATATTGATTTTTTAAAATAATGTAAAATTAATGTGAAAGATGTTGGACAAACGCTATGAAATAATAATGTGACATTATGAAATAATAATATGGAATTAATTTAGAAAATAAGCCACTAATCGTAGATATTGTTTGAAGAAGTATAATTTTCTCTCGAAGACACAATAATAACACTCATATAAAGCTAAATATATATTATTGTTGGGTTCTCTTCTATAAATTAGATTGATAAAATTGAATATTTCTCTTCAATAAATTAGATTGATAAAATTGAATATATATTATTGTTGAGTACTTCTCTTTTATAAATTAGATTGATAAAATTGAATATATATTATTGATATAAAACTTCATATTGATTTTTTAAAATAATGTAAAATTAATGTGAAAGATGTTGGACAAACGTTATGAAATAACAATGTGACATTATAAAATAATAATATGGAATTAATTTAGAAATTTTTGAGTAGACGTTATAAAATAATATTTAAATAGGAGATAGTATAAGATAATATATGATGTATAGAATATGTGAAAAGACTAAAAACTAAGGAAACTCTATATGAAGACACGTCAGCATTTTGACTGAGGTGGCAAATAGTTATATATAATATTAGATGCTAAATAATAATAACTAGATTACGGCCCGCGCGCTGCGGGGATGTTAATTAATTAATTTTATAAATAATATTTTATGTATTATAAATATAGTTATTTTATAATATTATTTTATTAATTTGTAATAATTGAATATAATTAGAAAAATTAAATGAGAGAAAATCTTGTTTATGACAATCATCTAATTGAATTTTTTAAATATTTTGTAAAATTCGTATGATAACTTATTATATAGGATAATTGTTTGACTCATCTTTGATTGTTAATTTATTTTTCAACATATAATGATATTTGTATTTATTCGACGAAATAAAATGTAAAATACAAATGCAAAAATAAGATATAAAAATTTATAAATATGAGCGACTATTTAATATTGTAACGTAATATATTAGTATCATGTTTTAATTGCGAGCATAATGAGAATTTGTTGTAAAAATTATTGAATATATTTCACCAAGAGCTTGTAAAAAAAAAGTTGTTGTGGCATCAAGAGTCTATTTTAAATATATATAATAGATAATAGATTTTAATAATTGGAATTAACTTTTTTAATAATTTTTCATATACTCATATTTTATGATTATTTTTAATAAATTTCTGTATTTTCTATCAAATAGAATATATATTTTTATTTTATTAAATGTTACTAAAAAAATGAATTGATATTAATGAGTAATTTAATGTTTAACGTATAAAATCAATATTCATCATAAGTGGAATAATGTAATTATTCATAAAAGTAAGATTAGATAAAGAACATTTATGTCAATAATTATGATTGATTAGGTGGTTT
>JBBPBS010000247.1:786121-820760 GCA_037974835.1 Cicer judaicum
ATTTCGCTTCGTTAATAACTAAAACATTGTAGAACAATTTTAATAAATGTGATTTTCTATATACATTGATTTAAAATGAAATTTCAAAATTTTATCAAGACTAAAAATTTATTTAATTTATAAAAATCAATAAAATACATTGCACATTAAAATGAGATCATAATTGTAAAACAAAAGAATTTGCATATACTGCATGTTGAATATTAGATATATGTTTGTTATGTTACTTAAGAATTAGTTATGATAGTTATGATCTAAATTTTTATATAAACTGATATTTATGAATAAGGTCTCTTGTATTCACTACTAATCAAATTATTAATAATACTGGTACATTATTTATTTGTCTATATATTTATTTTTTCTTATTTGTTATTTTTATAAATAAAATTATAATATAATATCAAAATTTAATTGCGATTCAATATAATATTATTCAATATTAGAGATATATAATATGTTATATATGTTAACTAAGAGTATAACAATGACAATTACCAAAATTAAAATTTAACTAGTATAACAAACTGTAACAAACTATATTTCTAATATTAAATAATATTACATTGGAAATTTGATGTCATTTACTATGCTAGTTAGATTTGGTTTTTGATTTATCTACAATGTAGCATATTATTGGGCCGGGCCTTAGCGTATTAGAAGGCTTGGTTTATTGGGAATCAAGGGAAGAAGAATGAGATATAGATATTGGAGCACTCTGAATAGCTATGCCAAATTAATAATATTTGACGAGTAGGGTGTAGAATCTAAAGTTCACAGATCAATAAAAAGAACATAAGCCTTTTGGATAGCTGGGACTTTTGGGATCTGAATAAATGTCTCAATATATAAATCTCTTTTGATTAAATCCGGAGTATTAAAAATATTTTTTTATATTTTTACAGGTTAATTCATTCACTATCTGATCATTTTATTCTCTTGTTGATTACAATATTTATTGTAAAAATTAATATAATAAAAATATTTAGAAAAAAAATAATAAAAATTATCAAAAGAAATTTATATATAAAAAATTAATTTAATTATCTATTAGTTTTTCATAAGAGTAAATACAACTTACAACTCTCTCTAATTAAATATCATTTCATCAAAATTAAAGATGATGCGTTGATCACAAGTTCACAACAAATATACTAATTAAATATCATTTCATCAAAATTAAAGATGATGCGTTGATCACAAGTTCACAACAAATATAATTGATAAATCATCTCAATATGTATATTTCTCCCCTTTTTTAAAAAATACATTTGCTATAAAAAAACCTACTAGAATAAATAAAAGGTATTTAACAAAAATTGTTAATAACTTACTCTTCTTTATAGAAGCAATTGATGATTTTTTAGCCGCACCAGCTACATCATACTGGCCAATCTAATTTTTTAGCCGCACCAGTAATGAACCCAAATTGTATACTCTTTATGTGTCATATTAAGGTGAAACTATCCAAACTCATTAAATTATCGTCATTTTATAAAATTTATAAATTATAGTTTTTATAATACTGTCACCGTGATTTCAAACATATATATAAAATCGGGATTTATATAAAATTATGAAGTTAATTTATTTATGTTCATTCAATTAAATTAATTTTTAGATTTTAAGTAAGTACATGTGTTAAATATGAAACTGCTTACAATTAGATGTTTACTTTAAATGTGAGTGGGTGCGCATGCACAAAGTCACAATTAGATTTTAAGTAAATACATGTGTTAAATATGAAACTGCTTATAACTAGATGTTTACTTTAAATGTGAGTGGGTGCATGCACAAATTCACAATTAGATTTTAAGTAAGTACATGTGTTAAATGTGAAACTGCTTACAACTAGATGTTTACTTTAAATGTGAGTGGGTGCATGCACAAATTCACAATTAAATTTTAAGTAAGTACATGTGTTAAATGTGAAACTGCTTACAATTAGATGTTTACTTTAAATGTGAGTGGGTGCATGCACAAATTCACAATTAGATTTTAAGTAAGTACATGTGTTAAATGTGAAACTACTTACAATTAGATGTTTACTTTAAATGTAAGTTGATGCATGCACAAATTCACAATTAGATTTTAAGTAAGTACATGTGTTAAATGTGAAACTACTTACAATTAGATGTTTACTTTAAATGTGAGTGGGTGCATGCACAAATTCACAATTAGATTTTAAGTAAGTACATGTGTTAAATGTGAAACTGCTTATAATTATATGTTTACTTTAAATGGGAGTGGGTGCATGCACAAATTCACAATTAGATTTTAAGTAAGTACATGTGTTAAATGTGAAACTGCTTACAATTAGATGTTTACTTTAAATGTGAGTTGATGCATGCACAAATTCACAATTAGATTTTAAGTAAGTACATGTGTTAAATGTGAAACTGCTTACAATTAGATGTTTACTTTAAATGTGAGTGGGTGCATGCACAAATTCACAATTAGATTTTAAGTAAGTACATGTGTTAAATATAATTGTATTTTGCATTTATAATATAAAAAAGTAATAATAAATAAAATGAATAATTTAATAAAATAATAAATATTTTTTATAATTATCATATTTTTAATTTATATAAAACATTAAATTATATATTCATATGATCTAATTCAATGACTATTGTTAGACTAAATAATATATTCTGAATTTAAATTTAAAATTTTACAATTGTATATAAATTTATTTATCATTTTAACTTACAATATTGAAACGAAAGAAATGTGTGTGTTAAAAATGGATCGCAACAACCAATAACCCAAACAATCGACGCTATGTTAATTAGTATTTCCATTATTGAAGTCTATATGACATTAAAATTCCATGTGCTTGCGAGTAAACAAACAAACAAAACAATTAAAATTGGATATCTGCACATGATAATCATCACTGGGCTCATGCATGTTAACTTTCTTTGTCACATTCAGACAACTTTACTTTTTGGTATTAATGTGTCAGTACACACAGTTCAATAGTGTGTTTGTAAAACAAAAATATCTTAAACAGAAGTTCTTAGCTAATTTTTTTTTCTGAATTTTCACTTGTCATATTAGTATGTAAACTTTGGAGTATATTAGTTTACAATATTAGAAACTATTTACTTTTATTTATTTTCTTTTGAAATACTTTTTATTTTTAAAAAATGTGTGTTTTTATTATTTTGATAAAGTTAGTTAGTGAATGTACATTTTTTAAAAGAATGAAACGTTTTTTTTTTGATATTTTTATTATTTAAAAAAATATAGATAATTATTCATTTTAAAAAAAAAATTATTTTCTTATTAACGATTAAAATTAACATAAATTTTAAAAAATATAAATATAAATATTTTTTCAAAATAAACGATATTTTAATATGCATATAATTATATTATATTACATTAATAGATAATGATCCTCTAACTTTCACTTATTTACCTTTGTCTTTATCTGACTCTTGATTTATTTATCTTACATTTATTTTCCTTCATTTTAAATATCACCATCTTCATTTTTTACTCAATTTTAATCACTCTACTTTTACGTGAAATATAAAGGATCCAATTTCTTACAATAAAAGAGTTTTTTCTCCTTTAATTTATTTCCTTGTTACTTTTTCTTGGAACCAAAGAATGGTCCTAAAATGATGTTTTGGTCCTATATAACCAAATTTTAAAAATGGGTCCACAACTAAAGAAACCTAATTGGTTCAATTACAGTTAAATGAAATGATAAAAAAATATTAAAATAAAAACCGGTTGAATCAATTTAGTGCAATTTAACCTACTAAAATTCCATTGAACTAAATTATAGTACAATTGGAATCAAACCAACCAAGGAGCGAATTATCCAGCTCTTAGTTCAATTGGATCTTAAAACATTAGTTTAAAATTGCAATGTGGTCCATGCATGTCTTCAAGCATTAACTAATAATTTAATTTACAGAGAAGGACCACCAAACAAATTCTTTAAAAATAAGCAATTACTTCCCTTCCGAAAGAGAAGGGTGAATGAACCAATTGGAGAATTCACAAACATTAAGTTAGCTAACAACCAATATAAATTTAGAATTATGGACCAATGTATAGATTGGAATTAAAAATTAAGGTCCAATGTTTGACTTCAACTCCTTCAATATAATGGCAATGTTTTGTGTGGTGTAAAAAGTAGAAACAATGAAGCTAACTTTCAAACTTGTCATGTCATTTTGGTTAGATTGGCATCATTTTTCCATTTTACAAATCGATTTTGGTTGGAAGACAAATGAATTATAGCCACTATTCTTTAAGGTCATAAATCAATTCTCAAGAAAATATTCAGGTAATTTAAATAAAGCCAATTTTTGTGGGATAAAAATGGCAGTACAATCTGACGGATAGATTATTAAATTTTTTTTACCGAAAAATAGAATACAAGGAGTGTTCAAAAAAAATTATTTTATAATTTATTTTGCGCCATGACATTTTAACATAAAAGGACAAATATAATTTTTTTTAAATATTCAATAAATTATAAGACCTTTTCTATTTTAAATTAAGAGACATTCACTCTAAATTTTTTTTTCAAATAATAAAAATTGTATTTTTAATTTCTATTTTTTTTAACTATAAATGAATTTCAAAACAACCTCTTAATTTAACAAAAAGGAAATACCACAAGAGATTTTCCCTTGAAAAATAATGTGGTTTATCATTAACAAATCATCTAATCAAATTAAATATTTAACTTAATTTTTAGCGTTTCTCACCTTAAAAGTGTGTTTAGTTGGAGGTAGATGAAAGGATAAGGAAGAATAAAATATTTTAAGATTTTTGTGTTTGGTTAAAATTTTAAAATTCATTTGCAATCCTCCATTTCATAGGTATTTGTATCGGAGGGAAGATAACTAATATAACATAAAAACCATTTAAAATTTTCTCTTCTTTATGTCTTTTAAACCAAATATATCTTCATTTTTTCATTTATTCTCTCTCCCTTCCCCTCACCTCAGTTGAAACTCTAAGAATATTGACATGTTGAGCAAAGTTATTTAACCATAAACAAACACCACAAATTTTACAAAAAATGACAAGTGAAAAATAAATGTCCAATGCTTTCAACATGGTTAAAATAGAAAATACGAGATCGATTCACATAGTTTAAAATTGCAATTCAACTACATGCTAACAAATCCTCACCTTCATTAACTATTAAATACTAGAGCGCTAATAACATGTTGAAACTATTAATAGATATATAATCTAGATGATTATTGCAATATTTAAATTACAAACAATATGCCTAAAAATCTCTCTTTAGCATTTGCTTGCCAAATAAGATTTTTAAAGTGTGTTTGCTTTCCCGATGTGATTTCACTTTTATCTTGGGTTTTGACAAGAAATTATGCCTAAGTTTGTTTGTGATGTTAGAGTAAGTAAATGTGCGTCTTGATTGGGTGTTCGGGGTGCGCAGAAGCAACAGATCAAATGTTAAAGGATTTCCAAGAGATTTTCATATCATATTTCAATCAAAAACTTTAAGATATATATATATATATATATATATATATATATATATAACATTTAATTCACTGATAATCAATCCCAAATGTGAGTCTCTTACATCATATACTTGCACCGTTGTTATTACCAACAAGATTCGCCTCTAGACCACATTGTCATTGAACAATGATTCTTATACCATTTGTTGGAGGGAGGGGGCGAAAGTAACAATTGACCAAATGCTTCAAAATCACAAGAAACTTTGACATCACATCTCAATCCAAAATCTTAAGACATTATGTACATGATCCATCACTTTTATATATCTAACATTTAGTTCATTCGTAATTGACGTAAGACTTAATACTCACACTTGAACTCAACACGTCTAACCCAAAAGAATAAAATTTAACTTCTCACATAACATGCTTTAAAATGCAAGCCAACTATACAAACGTCAATTTGAACGTACACTATAATCGATTATTTTAATTTTACAATAAATTTAAAAAGTCATATTGTAGTTCTGAACAACCATTTGAAGTCCTTGAATTTATATTTTTAAAGCACCAATAGTCATTCGAATAAGATCAAATAGTGTGAATTAAAATTTGTTTTTTAAATTATAAAACAATTTTATATTTTTAAAATTTATATTTGTTTTTGAATTGTTAAATTGAAATGGGACAACCACTCATATCCCCAAATGCACGAACTCGTGAATTAATGGAATCTGAATTCATCTAATTGACATATATGGTGGAGAAAGATAGGAAAAAACAATGTACGAAAAAGAAAAGAGAGGAAAAAAACAAAAAAGAAAGTTGTTGTATGTAATATGTGTACGAGAAAAACATAAAGGGCAGAGGAAGCAACGTAAATGGGAGTGTGATTGAAAGCCCTTTGTGCTCCACTCAATAGGCTACAAAAGCTGAGAGGAACTTATGTTTGTGTCCTTCAAATTAGAGACATATATAATGTCCTCTACCTCATAGGTGACAGGTCACACCTGAACCAAAACCCTACTACTTTTAAATCACATCACACATTATCATATTTAAATTTACCTCTTCAAATTGAAATTGTAACTGTCTCTCCATTTTGAGATTGAAATTTTAACTTTACAAAATATTAAATTATTATTCAAAATTATTTAATATTAATTAAAATAAATTTGAATTATACAAATTGGTATGAATCAACACATTCTTTGTTTCAATAATAAGTTAGACACAGATATATATCCGTGCACCAACATGAGAATGGTTTGAGAGGTGGTATGGTAGGGTCCATCAAGCAAATTATAAATGGATGGATATATCCACAAGTATATGTGGTCGTTTGTTGCTTCATTAGTGTGAACAAAATCTAACATCATCTATTAATTGATTGATACATGTAGAAGATTAATTATAATTACTTACAAGATGGCCTACACTTGTTGGGTTAGTATTGGTTGGAAGTAAATTGGGTTTTCATAGTTTCAAACGCTAACTTTTTTTTTTAATTTTTTATTTTATGTAAACAAAGTCGCAAAATACTATTTAAAAACTTATATCCGTAAATAAAAAAATTTCAAATTCAAATATGATTAATCAAGAAAAATATTCAATTTAACAAATTTGGTATTATTCGTTGAACTAAATTCAATAGACTAATTAATAAAATTTTATTATCTAACAATGTACCATCATAATTGAGAGCTTATTTCATAATATTATGGAGGTTAGGTTCTAAAATATATCAATTTAGTTGTACATCCTCAGACATATTAAGAGAAAACGTTCCATTATATTAAAAATTAACAATAACTTACAATGATACTAAAATATGATTTACTTGTAAATCAAATTAACAATAACTTACAATATTCACTTAATTAAGAGTATATTCAAGGACGGATTTAGAGGGATATCCATGGGTTATCTTATGCATAATAATTTGTCATGTAATAAGACATATAATTTGAGCAAAAAAATAAAAAAATAACACATATATAATATGAATTATACATATTATATTTAATAGTAGTAACAACCTATTGTACATATTCCTTTCAGTTATAAATATAACTTTTTATGTTTTCAACTTTCTTTGTTTTTTTATTTGCAAAAAATAATTATTCTAATTTAATTTTATGTAAAATTTATTATTAATATTTTTCGACACTCCATTTGATGGATTTTTAGATCCGTAATTGTTTTATGGTTGATGAAAGCGTTTGTTTAAGAAATTTAATTATTTTATTGCTTTCCATGATCATGTGGGAAATATTTACATAAACTATAAAGAAAGAAAAGAAAATTAATGCAAGGATCTATCTAGAGAGCTAAAAAAAGAGGCTTAATGGTGCCTCCCATGTGAAAATTTACTGGATTGGATTGGAAGGAAACAAATGCATCTCTTTTGGGTGCCCAGTATGTATGTATATGTCTGCCCATTTAAAGAAGGTGATTAAAGAAAAATCCTTTTCCATATATAATCGATTATTGAATTCATTTGAAACTACAAAACTTTAAATGCTCACCAATAGGTAAAAGGGATTGAGTTTAGTAGAAGAGATTAATTTCACATTTGGCCAACCACAGTTCAAATTTTAATAGGCAGAAGTGTTCAAATTAATTATTTGAGATAAACACCTCATAGAATTAATGTTTTTCAAGTATTTAAAAGAGATTAGTCTCTGCATTTGTATAAAGAGAGACATATCAAAAAACTCTCATACAAAAGATTATAACATATGTAAGAATAAATATTATTTATTCTAGAGGTGTACACAAAACTTGATATGTCTAGTTAATTGGTCGGGTGTGACCTCTACTCCAAAAAATGTGGACAAATACTTGACCCAACTGAAGGAGCTAAAGACAAGATACGGGTTATCCCTTAGTTGTCTGTCATATCACTTTAGTAAGAGAGGGCATAGAGTTGGAAAAAATATTCTCATTAGATAGAAAATTATATTATTGTTCAATAAGGATATGCTATATTTATTATGTCATATATATGTTGTTTTATTTGTATGAATTCTCTAGTGACGTTATTGTTGTTTTTCTATTATGAACTTTCGTCAATAATTATTTTTAGAATCATTTTGAGTCAATGGTTAAACTAATTTTTTTCAGTTTAATATTTATTTTTGAGTTATTTTGAATAAATGATCATTCGAAAAAATAAGATGTTTATGTTTTCATCTTCACGATTAAGCAACTATTTTGTGTAGCTTTATTTAATTGGTTTAGTGCAGTGCTTAATTATGGTGAAAAAGAAACATGACCCTTTAGAATATTTGGAGTTGTAGACGTGGAAATGGAATCAAATTAGTTGCAAATAAAAGCCAACATCTATAGCTATAATTTTTATAAAGACATTGAAATACAATTTGAATTGTAAAAGGGTGAAAAGTGCAACTCAAATAAGAGGGAGAACAATTTGGAAGAACAAAATATTATTTAACATTGCAGAGCATTGCGCACAAGGCATCACATTGCACTCAGGGCAGTGCATTACGCTCAACCATGCAGTACAGTGCATTTGGTGCCACAATTTTCTATCTAGAGCCGAGTAATGTGCTCATAATATAGTAGCAATGTGCTAGCACACATCCCAAAGCCCTATTTAAGCTAAAACTCATATTTTGCAATTTTTTTGACCTATGAGGCATTAGAGATCATACAGTACACATCTTCGAGGTTAGGAACTTGAAGATTTCACTCTTGGAAGCAAGAACTAGAGTTTCATTCCATTTTTCTTTTGTGTAGTTTTATCTTCTTCATTGTTACTATTATCTTAATGATGAACTAATTTTTCCATATCTTAGTGATTAGATGATCGTCTTTGAATCTATTTAATTTTAGTTTTCTTAGTCTATTTATGCTATTAAAATAAGTTTGATAAATTATATATTTTTTCTCTTACTATTTTTATGTGCTTGATCACCATAAAAATAAACATAGGAACTATTTTGTTATTGAAAAATAAACTATAATTACCGGAACCAAAATCTATGTTCCTATTTCAATATTGTCATAGGAATATAAAATAGTAACATATGTTGAAGAAATTAACGTTCATACATGCTTTGAGTAACAAGTCTGGTCACTTAAGAAATTAGGGCTTGTTGTTATAAAAACGGGGATTTTGAGCGAATAAATTAGTCTTAGTCTAGTTTGTTAATTTGACGTAATCAAATAAGTTAAATTGTTAAAATAGTAATCAATAATTTTATAATGAAAATGAGGTGATTCGAATTTTTTAATCATTTTTCTCTTATTGAATTTTCTCAATTTAATTTTATGTTTGTTCAATATTGTAAACCAATTATAATCATTTTGTTATCTAAGTATTTACGACTTTGTCGTGATACTAAATTAATAATAATTCATTTGAACAATTTTTACTTATCATTATTATTACTCGAAAGATTTGGTACATTTGCTAAATAATTGTCGTCATATTAAAGTTTATTAAATTAAGCTAGTGTTTTCACTGTCTTGGGTAGTTTGATTGATATAGGAAACAATGATATTCATAATTTTTGGTGTTATCTCCTTATTGATATTCATTACATGCTTTGTTGAGTTAAGGATTTATAATGTAGTTAAAATAACATGGGTGAATGTTAATCTATAGTTGTTAAATTCTCGAATGAACTATGCAACTAAGACTATTCAGCAGGCTTTGGTTGTTATGTACGAAGTTTGAATTTAGTGTTTGATTTTTTATATATGATCTATTTTTCATAAGTCATATGTTGATAATTAATTTCATTAGATATGTTTGATACGATATTCATCAATTCATAATATTTTTTGATGCATATTAATCAATTCATTTAGATTTTACGATTAAGATAATAATAATGAATTTTATTAGATATGATCAACATATACTTCTACGTGACAAGATTTTATTAATCAATCATCTCAACAAGGAGATTATTATAAAAAATAATGAGAGTGAGTACATATAATTTTTAGTAAAGGAATTTTTTATCGAGAAGAATATTATTTTTGTGTTCTTCTACACAAACTTGACTAAAAGGAGTAACAAAGGAGAATTGAGAAAGACAACTCTTTTTTCTTCTAAAATTCTAATTTTAGTATTAGTATAAAAATGAAAAAATATTTATTATTTTTTGTACATATCTAATCATAAGAATCTGATAATTTATAAATTTAGAATTTAGATCTGGAGTTTAAGTAGAAAAGCAATGAATTATTGAAATTTTAATATATTTTATTATATAATTCTGTATACTTTTATTATATTATAAAATAATTTTTTTGTTGCCTCCTGAAATTTTGAGGTCTTGTATAGTCTCATACTCTAAACATACTCTAGACAACTAGTGTCTTAAATTCTTATGTCTTGTTGTATAGTTTCATACTCTAAACATACTCAAGACAACTAGTGTCTTAAATTCTTATAAATTTACAATTCTATTTACAATACTATCTTAAATCTCTTTTCAGTAAATTTTTAAAATTTTAAATAAATTATAATAAAATCGATAAACTCTTAATTTTATTTTAATATATATATATATATATATAGTTTACTATTTTACATTGGTTTGACCTTAAAATATAATTTTCTATGAATATGATTCGATCTTTAATTTAGTTTAAGATTTTACATAATATTTATTAGTATTATAATGCAAGCTTACATTTTTAGTGTTGTTGTGAGTAATAACTGTTATACATTGATACAGGTTTTTTCTTTTTTAAAATTATATTATTATATATTTATCTATCTAACAATACTCATGTTTTACTATGAAGATAAAATATTAGATTATTTATGTTTTAACGATATTATATCATCTACATATAACAAATATTTTTTCTAAAACTAAAAGTAGATTAAATAAAAAGAAAAAACTAATTAAAAAAAATATAATGGTGTCAGAAGTGTATATATATATAAACTAAACTTTGAAGAATTGAGTCCGTGGAGGCTATCTACAAGTTTACTTAGATAATTAAATATTATTAATTTATGCTAACCTTATAGACGTTAAATATTAGATATTAGGTATATATTAATTAAAAAGAAACAAAATCGTCCATATATTAATAAAGTAGAAAATATTATTGTATTAAATTCAACTAAATTTAATTTTTGAGCGAAATAGTTGATAACATTTAACTTACCCCTCACTTAGATACCGAAGGTTAAAACTAAAAAGAAAGTAGAAATATATTATTCCAGTTAAGTGTGATCTTAGGATTTTGATTGAAAGGATGGGAAAAGATGATTGAGTGTATACATGGAAACTTACTAGAAATGTAACATGATATCAATTACTTTATAAAAGTTGGGTACCACTAAATCATATGTTGATTAGCAATATAAAAACGACTCAATGTAATTCAACTGTTCATAATTAATGTGTTTGTGTTAAGCATCTTTGACCAATATACATGGCTTGTTTTCTTTGAGTATCTTTCATCATTCATTATGTATTTTTTACTTTAGTCACTGGTCCAGTATCAAAATGATAATCATTCACATAATTATAAACAAAAATTAATTAAAGTATATTAATATATCTCATTTAAATATTTTTTATATATTTGATATTTGAATTGTATAATATATCATGTGCGTATGTGTCATAAATTTTGGTATAATGTTATATAATGTATACTTTGTGGAAAAGTATTCTTATTACAGTGATTGTTGAGCGTGAGTGGGAACATAGATTGGACCACAATGCTTTCGTTTAAATAAAGAGGAAAAAATATAGAGAATAAAATTAAAACACTTGTTTTTCTTTTTGGTGAAGAAAGAGAATAAAATTGTAATAAATATATTGATGTCCACTTGTAGAGAATTTCCAATAATGGATAGCTGACCCATTGTCGGGTAAATTTTCTTTCCATATGTCTGGATTTTTAGGGTATGGGGTCTACTTCTCATTAAATTTCATAATTTTGTGCAAACCAATTTCAGATTTTTCTGCAAATCTTAATGAATACTATCAATTAATGGATATTTATAAATAAGTCAATTAATATTTTGATTCCCCAAATTGTAAATCTAATTTTGGCTTCACTTTTAAATGAGTTAAAATTAATTTCAAATGTATAAAATTAGTTTTGATATATTTTAATTTCTTTAAATAAATTTATTTTTGAGTTATATTGATTTTCTCTCCTCGCGTTTTAATTTAAATCAAAAATATGTTTTTTTAAATATTTCTTCTCATTTCCTCCAAACACATCCAACTAAACATGATGTAAATCTAGACTTTTGAGTTTTTACTATAAAATAGATTTTTTAATCTTCAAATTTATTTTTATTTCACTCTTACATTGACTTATTTACATATAAACTATTTTCAAATTCAATTATTTTCAATTAAAATTAATTTTTACAAAATTAATATATTCAAAATCAATTTTTTTCATTGCTAAACGGAACACACACTAAAATATGCATAAAAATCAATGAAAGCCTAATTATATTTCTATGAATTGTCTTATATTGCACTGTTGCACATAATTAACTACATAGAAAAACATAAAACCTTTAAAATTTTAGTATTAAGTTCAAAAACCTAAATTGATTTATGTTTTGTTAATAAAAAGACTAATTGAATTATTATTTTACAAATTTAAAATATTATACTATTCGACCTTACAATTTCAAAAAATAAAATATCTTATGTTTCACACAAATAATAAATGATGGTGGAAAGAGAAGTCTTGGTTGTTAATATAAGTACTAGCTAGTTCTCTTTTATATTGAAAGCTTCTTCTTCAAACCCTCAAATTCAGAGCCATTCAATTTTTTCCTTCTGCCATGTGAGATGAGAAAGGTTATATACATGTGTTCAACCTTGAAAAATTAAGAAGATGAGCAAGTTTTGGCTATAATATCATTGCAACTGGAGGAGGCATCCAAAGGGATCGCATTGATCCCAAATCTAATTAATTAAATTTTTAATTCTCATAATATGTGGGATCATGCTATCCCTTTGGATTCGTCCTTTGGTGGCTTCTACTATGAAGATTTTGGTGTGGTCAATTGATGTGTATCAAAACTTCAAATTAACACACCATATAGCAACTTCATTTAGTGGATGAAAAAGAGTGGCATCCTTCATGTAAGTTCATATATTTTTGGCCTTTTTTGAAGTCCTATAATTTTTACTTACCAAGGAAATTCTTTAATCTTTTTTATTGTCTTTTTTTTTTTCTTTTCAATTATTGAATTTTATTCGGATGCAAGCTACTTTTTTTTTTTTTTTTTTTTATGATTATCTTATATTCATGTTTTTTTAGCATGGTTTTGAATTCTTATTCTTAAATTCCCATAGATCTACATGTTTTTGAACCAAAGCATAGAGTCTTCTTCCATGAATGTCAATATGTGTAGTAAATTTTTAAATTATGGTTGCATAACAATGATATTGCGGAGAATGGTGTTATAAATATTGACTTATGCGATCTCAATTGCAATTGCATTGTGGTCACAAAGAAATAAAAATAAATAAAAATCTTGTGATTTAAATTGTGGTTAGTACCATTTTTTTTTTTTTGGAAACTTTATGTTAAATGTCAATGTATATAAAAAACAAACATGCCAAGCATATGCATTAGAACATGCAAGTTATATGCAAACTTTTACAAGGTTGAAGTTGAGGCATTAAGATTTGTGAAATAAGAGCCATTTCTGGATGTGCTTTAAAGAAACGTGCTATATTGATTGAAAAAATAATTAATTTGATAAATCATGAATATATTATCTTTTATGTTGACAATTGAAAGAAAAAACAAATTCCTCTGTGGAAAACTTTCTTATTTTTATATCAAGTAATGTTTTATGAGCTTAAAAAAAGTACTAAAGGTCTAAAGGTGGATAAGTTTTATTTTTAATAAAAGTAGAGAAAAGATATATTATATCATACTGCTCCTAAAAAGTGGTAAGTATATAAATTTAAAGGGTATATATTTTCAACGTGAAATCATTTTAAAATGATGTTCAATAAAAATTTATTATTTTTGCTATATCACTACATATTTATCGGTTATTTTGAAATTAGTAATATAATATAAAAAAATAATATATTTTTTTTGGATGACAGGGTAAAATTATTTTATGACGTTTGAATATTTAAAAAAACTCTATGAAATATGTGTTATAATACATCTTAGTTGGTGTAGTGAAAAAAGAATTTGTTTAATATAAATTTAGACAGTTCACTTTTAAATTTGATCATATTAAAGGTGACTCTAAAAGAATTGTGTTTTTCTAAAGCTAATTTGTGCATGTTTTTGCTCCTACAAATTGAAAAATGACCGTAATAGAAAAAAAAAGTCACAATCTTTTATTTTTTGTTTTGAAAATGTACTAATAAAAAAAAGTGCACAAGCAAGCTTTGTAAGCAAGACTTTTTGTGTGTGTTGCAATTGCAGAAAATGTGGTGGATGACACTGTGATTACAATCATGATGTGAAGTGGTAAGTGGTTACATAAGTCTTTATTATTTTAATAATAGTTGTCGACTGCAATTTAAATTTATATTTGATAACAATTCATTGATGGTATGAATAAAATAGTGATGTTTGATTGATGAGAAGATTATAATTCTCTTCATTAACTTGGCCAAAAGTCATTTCAACTCCATTCATAAGTTTTTAAATTTTGATGATGATCACATATATTTAACAAATTTTCACTTTTTGATAAAGTATCTTTTTACCTCATTGAATATGGTAATTTTAAGCATAAAAGTCAACTAGATTGATAGATCAAGTTAAAGAAATTTTATCTTATTAAATACAATGATTCTCACCGTTGCTATATTATACAATTGATGTAAGAATATATATTTGATCTCATGCAGTTGTTGTTTGAAATTGAAGTAGCAATTGTAGAGACACTTGTTGTATAAGGGATTTATACTCCAAACACAATTTTTTGACCACACATTAGTTATCATGCTTATATCACATTATCTTTTTCTTATACTAAAGTTTTGCATTACCATCACTATTTATGGATGGTTCTAGATTAATTTCATATACAAATTGTAAATTGTTGCAAGAAAACAAATAATAATTATGTGCATGAATATATTTATAAAAAGATAAAATTTTGAAGTAGTCATAGTCATTTCTCGTCTTTAGATACCCGATTTCCGTCCTTATCTATTATAATAAATAAATAAAAAATCATATAATAAAAATAGTGTGGTTACAAATGAGGCACAATTCATAAAGCATGTGGCAATTAATTTAAAAGCATTGAGCTAGCTATTGAGTGAATAGTACTCCAAAAAACACATGCTCTTTATATGGGTACATAAATTAGAATCCAAGGCAGTGAAAATTAAAGTTGCTCTTTAGGTATTCTTTAAATTGCTTTGAGGCTCAGAGTAGTGAGTGTCCCATAGGTAATGGAATCACATATACATTACATGTGCTGAGAGCTCAATGAATTTTAAAAATAGAAGTTTTCTTAATATTGATATATCTTTGTTTGAATTAAAAGGGTCTTTTTTTTGTCTCACGTCCTTATTCTAAGCACATGACCCCCCAACGGTCTATACATATAAACCCATACCTACCCTTACTTTCCTTTTGATCCCTTTTATCACATGCTTTCTAATTCAACCCCCTACCCCTTTCACTATCCTATGTTAAGAATTAGATAGCTTTCTTTATCAATTATACTCCTAGGACAAAATAATTTACACGGTAGAAAATTTACACTAAAAAATTATTTTATCCATTTTAAAATAATTGACTCCATTACAAATATATATATATATATATATGTATGTATATATATATATTTATATTTATAAAAGACCCTCCTTTTCTTCGTTATATGAAATCATAAATTTCTGTTAGTTTAATTACACTGCATAATTAGTGCAAAAAAATTATACTTCTATATATTTTCAACCAGTCATAAATCATCTTGTGTAATATTTAAAGATAAAATTAAATATTTTTTATTATTTAATAGTTATGATTGAGATAATATAAAAAATATTTACAATAACTGTATATATCGATTCATTAAATTTTATCTTTTAAAAAAAGTTATTTGACTTATCCAATTTTTATGTCAAATATCTAAATGTTTAATATGGGGATGTACGTGAACATATTTAGATTTAATAAAGTATATAAAATTATATGAAGTTGCATCTGAACATTGAATGAATTATTCTCATGTAGAAATTTACATTTGTGGGGAAGGAATGAAAATTCTCACCAACAATTCCTCCTTGCTCTCCTTTTCATAATTCAAAGTCTTTTTCTCTCCTTTTCAATGGGTGGCTGAGATTTCTGTATACCAAAATGTCACTAGAGAAAATTTATTCTCAGTATTGAATAAATAAAATAAAAGATAAACTATTTCATCGAAAAAATATAAACTAAAATTATTCTTTTTATTGATATGGTCCAGCCACGAAGTCCATTCTTGCCAAATTTAAGATGCCATTGAATTGACCTTTTTACTATTACCCACCAAACAGTTTTTATGAGTTTTCAAATAGGAAGTTTGATTGATGAATTAATGTAATTTTAAGAAGATAATCTAGAAAAATCAAACATATCAACTAATTTATTAATATTTGTTTATAAAAAAAAATGTTTTCTTGATATACAAATAAGAAATAAGAAATATTATTCTTACACCAAAAATTAATGTATTATACAATATGCAGTTTCAGTGAAGATAAATCTTCAACAAAATAAGAGTCATTTTATGTGACTTTTAAAAAATTAATAAATCAAAGTATATAATTTGTGAGTATATGATAGATGAAGCAGATAAAATATAGGAAAATTTATGGAGAGAAAATATATTAAATGTTCAATATTATGAGTTATAGTTACCTTGTGTTGTTACATATAGTTATTTTAAATTTTTTATCAATGATAATTTGTCTCGTGTGTGATAATATAATATCATCAGTAAAAATTTGTCCCAAGTATGATATTTATTTTAAAAAGTTTATCAATAATATGTTGTCACGTGCATGTTAGTTATTTTGTAAATTTTTTTAGTGATAACTTGTCTTATATTTGATTATTTCATCTCATATATCGTAATTTGTTTCGTGCATGATACTTATTTGAATATATTTATCACTGAAAACTTATTTAATGTAGAATAGTTTAATGTCATCAAAGACAACCTATCATTAATTTTTTTTTTTAAAAGAAAAAAAAAACTTATCATTTGTATGGTAGTTATTTGTAGTTTTTATCCATTATCATTACAAGTTTAATGTACGATAGTTCAATCTTATTTGTAACAACTTGTCTCGTGTATAAGAATTATTTTATAATTTTTTTTAGTCTTAACTTCTTTTGTGTATGATACTTATTATAAAAAATTTATGGGCAATTTATCTTATTTATGATAGTTCAATTTCATTAATGTAATTTGTCTTGTTTATAATAGTTATTTTGAACTTTTATTGATGACAACTTATCTCAAATATGAAAGATCAATCTCATTATTGACAAATGTCTCGTGTTTAATAGTTATTTGGTAATTTTTAGTAACAACTTATCTTACATTTGATAATTCAATTTGATATGAAACAACTTGTTCCACATACTATATTAATATTAAAATATTATTAGTGGCAACTTGTCTGCTCTATAATATTTTAATTTAATTGATGATAATTTATCATTTGTGTGATAGTTATTTTAAATTTTTTATTAATGATAACTTATCATGTGTATGATGGTTCAACTTTATTATGATAGTTATTTTTTTAAAAAATTAAATGACAACTTAACCTGAATATAATAGTTCCATTTAATAAATATAATTTATCTTTTATATAATAGTATTTGTGTATATATATTTTATAATTAATTTTTTTGTTGAATAATAAGAAAATAGATTTATTTATTTTTACTTTAAAGAAATACGATTGATGTTAATTAGTTTTTGCCTTGTTGTAAAAAGATGTTTGTTTACCTTTATTTGACAAAAAAAACAAATTAGTTTTATAATTTTCTTTTCTCTCTTTCACACGTCTCCCCCTCTTTTAAATCATAAATCATAAACTCACTACTGAGGTCACTTTCTCTTTTCTAACATCAAAATAAAATTACCATTTTTATACTCTTTTTATAGGATTTTAATTTTTTCCGACCAAAATAATTTTAAAAAAGTAAAAATAAAAAAATAAAAAATAATAAGTAAAAATAAGTTATATGTTTAATATTTGGTATAATTACTACTTTCCTAAGAAAGGGATTCCGTATTGCATCTCGCTCTGGTTCTAATTCCTCTTGTTTTGGTTGTGTATATGTTCTAGTTGTTTCTGGTTCCCTTTGGATTTGGTTCTGCCTCTAGTTTTGATTATGTTTCATACTATGGTGTTATCATCTGGTTTTATCATTTGGTGATATCATAAGATGGCATCCTCTAATTCTGGTTTCATTTCTTTCAATTTTATTCTTTTTGTGTTATAATAATTATCATTTTATTTTTTTTATTAAGTTATAGACGGAGTACAATCAACATCAACCACTAATAAAACTATAGGCATTTAAAATTCATTCTTAGGTTTATCATTATCATCTTTAATAAAATAAAAATTTATGTTATTCAAAATCAATATGACTAAAAAGATTGGTTGAAATGTTACATTTTTTTATGTTTATTTAAGATGTGTGAGTTACAACAACTTGACGATCTTAAGCTCTAAATAATAATTATTCTTTTAATAAAATAAGACTGATTGAAGTGATCTTGTTAGTGATAGTTTAAAACGTCTGAATTATAACAACTTGGTAATATTAAATTTTCTTAATGAAATTCAAATAAATAACCAAAGATTCTCATAAAATTCAATTTATCAGACTTGATTTAGACTAAAATGCCTTCAAATTAATGAATTTAATAATGATAGTTATTAGTTTTAATTTATATGTTATTTTCTTGATTTAGACTAAAATACCCTTAAAATGATGAGTAAATTAGGAAGTAATGTATTTTAATTAACACTTTCTTATATTCAGTAGATTTCTTAATTGTTAGCATCTTTCTCATAAGCTTTTTTTCATCAAAAAATGTGTAAACTGATTTAGACTAAAATGCCTTTAAATTAATGAGTTGAATAAGAGCACTTGTGTATTTCAATCTTCATGTTATTTTCTTGATTTAGATTAAAATCCCTTAAACTGATGGGTTGAATAAGGATAGTAATGTATTTTAATCAACATGTTATTTTCTTATATTAAGTAGATTTCTTAATTGTTAGCAATTTTCTTTCCCATTAACTTTTTTGCTTAAAAAAGTGTGTAAACTGATTTAGATTAAAATGTCTTTAAATTGATGAGTTGAATAAGGACGCTTATGCATTTCAATTTGATGTTATTTTCTTGATTTAGACTAAAATGCCCTTAAAATGATGAGCTGAATAAGGATAGTAATGTATTTTAATCAACATCTTATTTTCTTATCTTAAATAGATAGATAGATAAGCTTTTTTGCATAAAAAAGTGTGCAAACTGATTTAAACTAAAATGTATTTAAATTGATGAGTTGAATAAAGGTAGTAATTATATAATTCAATCTACATGTTATTTTTTTTATTTAGACTAAAATGTCCTTAAAAGGATGAGTTGAATAAGGACAATGATGTATTTTAATCAACATATTCTTTTCTAACATTGAGTAGATTTCAAAAAAATTGTAATTAAGTTATTCATAACTAATATATTCATTAAAGTAGATAATGAACTTTTCATTCGATACAATCTCAATTTAAACTTTAATTAAAACAATTATTAATTAAATTTTATTTTCCTTGCATCAAACTTAACTTTATTATAATTTATGGTAAATCACTAAATAGGTCTCTAAGATGGTAAGATGATTTCAATTTAATTGTTTAGATTATTAATATTTTAAATTTATTTTTGTCATTATTAAACGTTTCTCAGTTAAATCCCTTCGATCACTTTCGTTTTTTAACACTTTTTAAAGATGATGATGTCACCTATTAAGTGTCATTTGGAGCTATATTTGTATTAAAAAATAATGAAGTGATTAAAAATAAATTATTTGTATAATTTAACCGATGTTCAAAGGATGGGTTTATAATAATCAAGATAAATATAGGAACTAAATTGAGAGTAAGTGATCTAAATCAGAAACCATTATGATTTTCATTAATGAAGATCATCTATCCAATTTTTATAAAATGTTTATAAATTATTATCAGTTTATTTAGTTTAAAAATACACTCAGTTTAATTAACTCATACATTGATTGTATTATTAATCCACTTAAAACAACTAAATGTTTGAGTTTAAATGAAATGATTGTTAAGTGGACTGACCCTTGTATATGTTGCTTCATGTTTTTATTTCTCTACTATGTCTTCTTCTTGTTTTGGTAAGTTTTTGATTGTGTTATACATTGGTTTTCAAGGGAAATTGGTTGTTGCAAATTGGGGTTTCTTTGTACATTGATGCTTTTGGATACAAATGGTGTCCAAATAATACAATGTCTGAATTAAACTCAACCAAAGACAATGTCTAAGTTAATTAAACTGAATGAGTTTTTAAAATAAATAAACTAATAATAATTCATAAACATTTCACAAAAATTAGATATATTCTTCAGTTAATGAATATTAAAATAGTCATAAACTTTTAATAGTTTTAAATTGTATAAAAAATGGAATTGGACAGAGAAATCTAATTGAAATGTTAATAGTCTCGTCGACTAAATTAATAGTTGTTTTACTATCTCAAAGATCAATATAATGATTTAATCCACAATTTACCGATGAGAAAGAGAATTATGACCCCAAAAAATGATAAATTGCATATGGTCAACATAAGTAGAGTAAATAATGGACAAAGAAAAGTAGCAAGTAATGAGTAATAATAATTCTAAGGTTAGTAAGAAAAATTAAACAGTACGAAACAACACCTCAAGCAACAATTGTGGTGATCTATAGTGGCAAAATTTAACATTATTTTTCTGCCACCATGTTTCATGAAACTATGTAATGAAATGATATTGAATTGAAATTGTACATTAATAAAATTAAAAATTAAGTGATTTGATTTAAATCATTAATAAATTTTAATTAAAAACAAATTATTTAAAAAATTTGAATTTAAAATTTAATTAAAATAATTTTTAATTAAATTTTACTTACATTTTAATCGAATTCTAGATAACTAGAAGTTAATTTGAATGAAAATTAAGAGAAATTGTACACAAATATGAGGTCCTAGTTGAAGTCGAATTTTTGGACAAATGAATGTACAAATTGTCAACGAGTATGATATGTAGCTTAAATGTCTCCCTCTTGGACTACACAAGCTTTAAGAACAAGACACAAGTTCTGTCAAAAGAAAAAGAGAGTAAGATTTTTCTTCATAGAAATAAAAAAAAAAAATTACATTTGTTTAGAAGTGATTGGCTATGTTTGTCAGTGGTAGTGGCCCCAAAACCCTTGATTTGTCTCCAAATCAGATCTTTTGCCCTCAATTTCTACTCATTCTTTTGCATTGCACTTTGTGATACCAAACTTGTAACCATGAATTGAGGATCTAAGGATTTGGTTTCTCTTTAACTAATGAGACAGAGGATTTGATTTTGATGTTTTTATAAAGTCCCAAGATTTTTTTTGTCTTTTAAATGTTTATTTACTTTTATTTTTATTTAATTGTTCTCTCTAATTTGTATCTTTATTGTTCACTTTATTGCATAAAGTAGTGCAGTTAGAAATTTGTATATACAAAAAAAGTACAATTAGGAATTTGGAACTTATTTTTCTAAAAATAAAAAATAAATTTGAAGCTTAAGGCATAATAGTGGTTGCCCACAATAATTGTTTAGAGCACTCAAGTTATTATTGAAGAAGAAGAGTAGTGTTTAGTAATACAAAAATTCATCAACAATATTTTTTTTAAAATGAAGTGGTAAAGATTATTTAAAACTTATATATATATACTCACTCTAAAGTTTTAATTTTTAAATTTGAGATATTATATTCAGTTTAATAATATTAATATTTGATAATTGAACTATATTTTATACATAATTGATGAATGAATTTTTCACTAGTAGAGTTATAAGAAAAATTTCCATTATATAAGTCTTACCCTCCATGATTTTTGACAAATAGAGGGGGTAAATTAGCAAACTCACAATTTATGAACAGTTTTACGAAAGTTATCAAATATACTAATTTTTATGATAAAATAAATATAGTTTACTAAAGAATTCATTCATATAGTTAAGTTAGAAATCTTAGGTAAAATAGATAAAATTATTAGATGTGTAATGCTAAACTTATTGGACTCTCTCACTAGTCTTTTGAGTTGGACTCTACTCATTCGTGTAAATCATAAAATTTAGTTCTTTCATGAGTGTTGGATTACATAAATGACTACATAAAAAATAAATATTGTAGTATTTCATTGAATACTAATAGATGATTTATGTCACTAAAGAAAAAAGAATTATCATCGAATTAATGTCGTCGTAAATGTCAATTCTTAAAGAATTGTAATGTCAAGATTCCCATATAATAACTAGATAAAAATGTTCAATGATTTACCATGTATAAATATATAGGTGAGTATCTATTAACTCTGTGAGAGTGATGAATTACTTTAATTAATAACTCAAAATAAACGATAAATTTTACTAATGTTGATTATTGTCAAAATATATTATTGATCAAGCAGACAAAGTTTTATACAAATACAAAATTCGTAGTTATGTAATATAACCATCGATTTTATTTATATGTTTAAAAAATTTAATATATATTCAATTGAAATTATTTAATGATATATCAAATAATTTTAAAATAATTTAAAAAAAAAATTACAAAATTAATTTACTCAATAAAAACTTTTAATTTGATAATTGAATTGATAAAATTTATTATATATTAAATTATTAAACGGAATAACTCATCTCAAAATTACTCTTAAAATGAAATCTCCACTCATATTATATTATATTATATATATATATATATATATATATATATATAATCAAATGGTATGGATCTGTATCCAAAAAAAAAGTAATGATATGTACCCAATTATGCAAAAAGAAAGTATGGACCTACACAAAAATGCATTTTGGTATTTATTTTTGTGGGCTTGAATTATGGGTTTCGAAACTTTCAGATTAATTCAAACTTTCGAAAATTTTCTGAATTTTTGTATTTCGAAGGTTTGAAATTTTCGAAATTTTCTTACTTTTGTATTTCGAAATTTTCAATTTTTCATAATTGAAAGCAAAATAGTCTTTTACTCATAGCTGGGGAGTGACAGGTTAAATTGGGGGTGTCTGGTACAATTCTCTAGACAATTTCTCCACTTTCTATATTTTAGTAGTACTTAAACATTAGTGGTAAGAGTTTCTTTCTTCCCATTTTACTGAGGTTGGGTTAAAATTGTGTGAAAATAAAAAATGAATCAAATGAAATTTCTTTGATCCCTTGCAAACAACCATTGCCCTGGACATGAAATAGAGGGGGAGAGTGCATAAAGTCTCATTTTCTAGGGGCGCCAAAATTATTATCTTTAGATAATATATATATATATATATATATATATATATTAATAATAATGATTTTAAAATTAAGATTTAAACGCACTAAACAAATTCTATTACTTCACTTTATTGTTATTGGGATATTTTGTTTGATTTATATATTATACTTTTATGTTAGGATTGAACATATTGCCTAATTAGTTAGTTGGTTTTTACATGTTGTCTAAAAAATAATTTTTTTTTGTCTAAAATGAAAAAATAAATAAATATATTTGAATATAAAAAGGTGTTTTTGATAATTTTTCATCTAACATCCTACAATTTATATTGAGAATTAATAATATAAATTTATATAATTTAGACTCTAAAGCTCAAATTTTAAATAATGAAAAATTAAATTGATACATTAAACAAGATATTTTTGTTAAAAACAATAAAAATGAAGATGATTATTATGACGATGAAAATTAATATTTTGATGTTGTAGGTTTTTTGAAAATGAACTCAACCATACTTTTGGTTGTGACCCATTTAATAGATATATTTTATTAGATATATTTATGATTCAAGAGCATGAAATAATTTTAATATTAAATTATAAGATGAATTCATAAAATAAAATACAATTAAAATAAAATAAAAGTGATTTAAAAGATATGAGTACTCTTTATTTCTCATCCTCTCCATTGCTTCTATTACTAAAATTGTTGGTGTATAAATACATATGATTTGGAAATTGTGATTGAATTAATGATTGACTTGTTTATATAGTAGTGCAAAGAATTAATAATTGAATTTTCATTTTTTTTTTATAGAAATAGAGATGATATCTATTTAAATGGTATATATGTCATTTAAAAATTGTCCTAATGAAAAATAACAAATATAAATTGACTTGTTTATTCAAATAAATTGAATAAAGTTTTTTGTTTTTGTTGTAAGTTTTTTGGTATTGAACATAAAATAAATTACATAGTAAATGAAGGTTTTAATTATTGGAATCATATTTTTTAAAGGGTTAAAGAACATGAAACCAGTGGTGCTCAGTGGTGCTCATGTGACTTTCATGAGTAAATGGATCAGTTGCAATTCAAATTTTAGAAAAACATAACAATTGAAAAATATTTTCAAAAACTTATAAAAAAAACACTTGAAATATATTTTAATTAGGATAATTTCTATTGTTAGATATCTTATTGAACAAAATTAAAATTAAAAATTATTTTACTAAATTAAAAATTGCTTAAATATTTTGTGTGATCTACTACATAACAAAATATACTGAATAATGTATCACTTTGATTTTTATTGAAAACAAATTTTAAAAAAACATTGATTGTTAATGATTTGATAATAAAAAATATAAAGAAAATAACGCTCAAATAGTGACAAATACATGAATTTATTGGTTCAAGAGGTACCTAAAATTCTCTAACCTAACCTACTTGCAAGTTAATACAAGTAATTATTTTATCTGAAAATGTAAATAAAAATAGATATTAAAAAAGTGAATGTATTTGATTTAAATCAAATATATTATTAGTTTTTTTTTTTGTTTAATTTTGGGAGGAATGGAGTCCTTCTATTAAGGTCTCGTGTAGTCCACCTCACCTTTGGTAACAATGACAAACTAATTTTATTATTTTATGCATTCGTAAATTAAAGGTTGAAGCGTGTGTCTATATTATTCAAAAGATTCATTCAAATAAATAGTAATATGTTCCGTGAGGGAGACTACATCATCTACAATTGCACTTTGATTGCTATTGCTACTAAATGGTTGTTGACAAGACAACATCACTTCACAATCACAATTATTCGAAAAATATCTATATGACACACATTTAGACACTTTACTTTAAAAAATACACATCATTTATTTATTTAAATATGTGTCTTGTGACCACACAGGTTTTCTAATTTTGTTATAACAAAAAAACAAGTTAACTTTTCTAATTTTGTCATAGAAAAAAGTTTAATTTTTTCATTTTGTTTAAGTGATGTCGTTTCCTATTTATGTGAACTTTTTCCTTGTGAATAAGATCATATATCACTGTAATGTCAAATTTAATATTAAGATATCTCTAATAATTTTTAAATAAATATTCATAATTGAATTGAAATTTATACAACATAATATATTAAATAATTTAATATTTTTATTAATAAATGTGATAAATGTAATTATTATTAAAGAATTCAGCATATACAAAATTAACAACGAATCAAATGCAGCCATTCGCTAGAAGTTGCTATAGTCGATTAATAATGGACATGCATGGTAATATTTTAGCCTGTATCTGGTAGAGTGGTTGGAGCACCCCAAGGGCCAAGTGTATTGTAATAGTGAAGCTACTAGATGTAGCTTTCACTTGATCGTGACTTTTTCATGTGAACATCAATATGTCCAAGCATAAACTTAATTTCCTGACTCACGCAGGATCTAGGAGATACTTAGTGATGTTTAATTTTATATATGATCACCTAATCTATATAAATATTGAATTTAGATTGATAGCAATACACCGAGATACATTTGAGACCACATTTCAACCGTTCAAATTTTAAATTTCAAAATAAATAGTTTGGATTTTAAAATTTAAAGTCATTTGATTTTGATCGGATGATTTTAATTCATAGACTACGCCACAACCAATTCAAATTTCTAAATATCTCCATATTTTATTGGTTTTCAGACATTAATTGTTTTAGAGAGAAATTATTTTTATTATATATATATAATAACAGTTAAGAGTACTACATCTTTTTAGATAACATCTCAACAATTGACTACACATTTTTGTAACTCGAATTTCTAAGAGTTCACACCTAAAAAATTCTTAGTTGTTAGTTGAGGACAAAAAACGATCATATTTAAGAAAAATCATTCAAAAAGTTGAAAATTTTGTAAGAATCTAAAGTCGAATATTTTTTTTATATAAACTAAAAGAATAATATTTATAAGAATTAAAATCATATTTAGTTTCATGATAAGTATGTGTTTGGTTTTGTGGTGGAAAAAAATGATTTTGATTACATTTAAGTTGATAGTTAATTGATTTATAAAAGTGAGTTGACTGATAAATTCAATACTAACAGTCAGTTTTAAGGCAAAAGCTATAAATTTTTGCTTCAAATCATAATCATTTCTTAATACAATACAAAATCAATGATACTCTCATGTTTTATAATAGATAAATTATTTGATCATTTCAAATATATTATTACTTTTATCATATTATTTTTGTTAAGTATTGATGCATCATCTTTTTGTGGTGCATGATTCATATATATTTCTTGAGTCCGATGAAACTAGAATAGGCAAAACCCTATCTCAAAAGATTTAATCTCATGATTGAATTTGACTCCATAATCTCTAATTAAAGTGAAAAAGACCATTATCATCTCATCCATGTACTCTTAAGGTAATAATATGCTCATTTTGGTATGCATTATCAATAACATATACAATAAAAAATATTATAGTGAAAATAGTGTATATAATATTAATTAAATAATATAATTTTTTTAAAAAATATATCAAAAATAAAAATGGTTATTTATTTCAACTGTTTTTTACAAATAGCTCACTTTACTAAGACATAGCGTGTACTCAAAAACAAAATGAATTATAAATTTTAGAATCAATTTTTGATTTTCCAAAAGTAAAACCAAACATAGCCTAAGAAGATAATAGTAGCATATGGGACCCAAAATTCCACAATAACTACATAGTACAAAACAAAAATACAAAAATACAATAACTTGCATAAGAGAAAGAAGTGGAAGAAACTATTTACAAAGGATTTGGCTCATGAATGGTGAATCTAACCACAACATTTTAATTTTTGATTTTGATTTTGATCAATCTATTATTGTAAAGAAAGAAGAGAGTGGAAGAAGGTAGCAAGAGTCACGCTGGCGGTAAAGAACGATTCCGTAGAGGAGGAGGAGGAAGAGCAGCTTAGCATAACGCTGCTACATGATGCTGGTGGAGATGTTCAAATCCCAGACACTGCACATCAAATCAGCACTGGTTCGTTCATTATTTCTTCAATTACAAACCTATCATTCATTAATTTTCGGTAATTGAATTTTATTTTTTTGAGGTTTTGTTTTTGTAGATTCATGGTTTCAAGTGGGATTTGTGCTGACTACTGGAATCAATAGCGCATATGTGCTTGGATATTCTGGAACCATTATGGTTCCCTTAGGTTGGATAGGTGGTGTTGTTGGTTTAGTTCTTGCAACTGCTATTTCACTTTATGCAAATGCTCTTATTGCTATGCTTCATGAATTTGGTGGAACAAGACATATTAGATACCGTGATCTTGCTGGATATATATATGGTATGGTATGCCCCTTAACACTAACTCAAAAACTTCATAACTATCAATCATCAATACTTACTCGCACAGTGGACACGACACTAATAGGTCAACGTGGCGATAATTTGATAAAATAAATTAATTGAATGTAATCAAAGTGTTTGATACTTGGATACACCTTTGATTAATATCACAGTTTTAAAGATTATATGTTTTATCTTGATGTAGCTTGAGACTGTACAACACAATATGTAAGTCTTTTATTGGTTTTGATTGATGGTTCCTAAGGAGATATTTTGATGGAAGTACTATATTGATTGAAAAGTTCTTTAGTTTAAGTGGCTAAATTGCCATTCCAAAAATTCATGGACTAATTGTGTGACCTTACAATATCGATGACTAAAATGTTGTTATGCTCATTTTTATGTCTTCGCAACTGCAATTAAAATTGTATCCTAGTAATTTTTTGCAGTATCATGAATCTGGATGCATATGCAATTTAAACCTTGCTTGTCAAGTAATTTTGATTGATGTGTAAATAAGCATAGCGTAGTTGTTTATCATTGCTCCGTTTTCATTGTAGGTAGAAAAGCATATTCCCTCACATGGACTCTGCAATATGTCAATCTTTTCATGATAAATGCTGGCTACATCATTTTGGCTGGTTCAGCTTTGAAGGTAACAATGTGACATAACATAATCAACCAATTATATATCTTTTGTTTTACAGAATTGCAATTATAATTACATTATTCTCTTTAGACTGTATTCATTTCTCTTCTTTAATTTCCCTGTCCTTCTTGTTAAAAAGTTATCTACTTCTCCTTTATGCGACTTCATCAATAATGATACATGAACTGCTTCAATTTTATCAATTCTTTTCTATTTAATTTAATATTAACTATGAATGAGTAGTTGCACAAAACAAGATTAGTAATGAAGACATTTGAAAGTTGAGGTGATTTCTATTGTAAAAAAGATGTTTCATTCTCAGTTTATGTGGTTTGAACATGTGCAAAGGAGACTTATATAGAAGGAATAGTAAAGAGAGCATATCAGATTGAAATTGTCCGGTAAATCATGGCAGCTTATTCTGTTTCTGTTCTGGCAAAAAAAGTATGACAAGTACCTATTCTATTAATCATGTTTTCAATTTTTGCACATTCAGAAGCTGTTTACACTAATCTTCTGCTTTGAGAGTTTTTTTAAATCCTTCTCATTCATTGTCATGCAGGCGGTTTATCTTCTATTTTGGGATGATGGTCAGATGAAACTTCCACATTTTATTGCCATAGCTGGATTTGTGTGTGCAATGTTTGCCATTTGTATTCCCCATCTTTCAGCTCTTGGAATTTGGCTCGGATTTTCGACAGTCTTTAGCCTGGCATACATTGTCATAGCACTTGTACTGTCACTAAAAGATGGTAATGTCTCATTGCATGTCTGTGCCTGAGAACTTTCATTGTTCAATGACTTGCCCTTTCTTTACTGTATGATCTTTAAACCATTTACCCTTATTGGTCCGTTCCTTCTCCATGGTCAGAAATTTTTTCTGTCAATAATTATCTTTAATCAAGATGACTAGTGTTATGGGACATACAACATCTGAAATTCTTGTTGAAATCTTGTAAGTGTGTTTGGCGAGTTTGCATACTAACCAACAGTTTAACTTTAGGAATAAAATCACCAGCTCGAGATTATACTGTTCCGGGGACACCAACAAGTAAAATATTTACAACAATAGGTGCGTCTGCTAATCTTGTGTTCGCATATAATACAGGAATGCTTCCTGAAATACAGGTATAATGCAAGCTTACATTAGTCCTTCCTGGAGTTTTTTGTGGATTCATAACACTTTCATTTTTAAAGCGAATTTTACTTTATTTGGTTTGTAACCTAATAGGCAACCATCCGACAGCCAGTTGTCAAGAACATGATGAAAGCCCTATACTTTCAGTTTACCGTTGGAGTTCTGCCATTATATCTGGTTACCTTTGCAGGGTACTGGGCATATGGATCTTCAACAGAAACCTATTTGCTGAATAATGTCAAGGGTCCAATCTGGGTGAAAGCTGTGGCCAATATCACAGCTTTTCTTCAATCAGTCATTGCATTGCATGTAATGACAACTTCTAAACTAATACTTTGCTGCTTTTAGATATTTTACTTGAATTTTTGCACTGTCCTAATAGTAATACACTCTCTTCTGCTTATGGTAGATATTTGCAAGTCCAATGTATGAGTATTTGGATACCAAACATGGGATCAAAGGGAGTGCTCTGGCTTTTAAGAACTTGTCATTTCGAGTCTTGGTAAGAGGTGGCTACATGACTTTGAATACATTTGTATCAGCTCTTCTGCCATTCCTTGGAGATTTCATGAGCCTCACAGGAGCTATAAGCACATTTCCTCTTACATTTATCCTTGCAAACCACATGTTCCTAGAGGCAAATGCGAACAAACTAACATTCATTCAAAAACTATGGCATTGGATCAACATTTGGTTCTTTGCCATCATGTCTGCTGCAGCAACTATTGCAGCGCTGCGGCTTATTGCTTTAGATTCCAAAACTTATCATGTTTTCGCAGATTTGTGATTAAATTCTATATATTCTTTAAGCAATTCTAGTGCTGATGAGTTGTGCTCCAAATATGCTCCCATTAAAAAAAAAAGAATTACCTTTAATTTTAACATCAGAATATATACTTATATATCTTGTTAAACACACCTAACAAAATTCAGCATTCAGAAGACCCTAAGGTACTGATTATGAATTAATGGAATTTACTATAAGTCATTTATTTTTAAATAAATCATATGATTTTGCGAGTTCCTCAAGCAGAATCAGTTTGGAACACATCACCAATCAAACGTTAAGCAATTGACAACAAGTAGAGAATAATAGAAGGACATTGGCCCATTTAATTAATTTTTATAAAATGAATACTGCACCCACCCAGCTAAAGTCGCAATAATAATCTCCATTTCTGACTACATATGTCGTGGTAGCAAGCATAATTTTGTGCCTAATATTATCAATGGATCAAGATCTCAAAAGAGATGTTTTTGATGTATATCCTTACAATTACAATAGAATTTCTCAAATATTCCTATCTAAAAACAACTTGAAATCATGGGATGTAAAACTTCAGCACCTGCAACCATGAAGAGACTAGAATAGTGCTAAACATCTTGTGAATTTCTTAAACCGCACATGCATGATCCTGAAAATAAAAATAAAAACCATATTATTCAAACTGTATAAGAGAATGGAAGCTGAAAGAGAAAAATGTATAGGTAGACATTAATGGCTTAAGGTTTGCTGGAAATGCTAGTTTTAGATTTGGCTTTTACTATTGCCAACTAGGTAAGTTTACAATTATTTTTAGTTGATTCCAACGTAAAAACCATAATTACCAAAACAACCATATTTCAAGCTAGATAAATGCTAATAAATTAACAACACACTCTATAACACATTATTATTACTATTGGTTAAAAAATCGTGTGGATCCTTAAATCACGTGAATTTAACCTTATAATACAAAGTTTGAAATTGAGTTTGTTCCTAGCATCGCTTTAAAGTTACTTCGTGCTGTTGACGAACAACCAGAAAGGAAGAAATAAAATATTAGTGCAGACCAAAGCAGTAAACTAAACACAGAATCCAATGAACTAAATTCAGTTCATTTACAATTTGTATGCGTATAGTAACTTATAATGAAGTGGCCATCAGACTGCTCATAATACTATTTTCAGAAAAATACAGCTTTCATCTTAATAGTCAACTTTAACAGAACGTTCATCACTACTTTAAAAATACAACTTTCACCTTAATACAGCTTTGCTATGATTATTATCACTATTTTCTACACAGAAAAAATTAAAAGAACGTTTAAGCCAGGCATAACTATAAGTACTGACATCTCACCTTGCCAAGCATCACCCGGAAACCAACTTTACAATAATGAAGATGGAATTAAGAAGTATGAGAGGAACTCTTAGGTACTGAGTTGCATAAATGAGACCTATAATCTGGCCTTTGAAAGATTTTGTCCTGCCTCCGGAAAAATCTGATAAGCCCCATCCTCTAGGCACAAGAAAGCGGTCCTCGTTTAGTATAGCTAGAGCATTTGCAAGAAGCAGGAAACCCTCCAGTAATGTCCACAAACCCATTTCCCTACATTGCAAAAAAAATTCCAACCCAATCGACGAATTACTTAAAGTCATTTACAGTAACTCTTTCCAGTGTAGTTTAATTATTAAGATTTTAACAGAAGCAAATAATAGATAAATCATATAAAGCTTTCTCTAGAAAGTTTGGCATTGATAACTCCTCGAGCTTCTCTACATGAACTATCTCAATATAGTTAACTATTTAAAAAAATGGAACCATAATTTTAATTCATCAAATCAAGTACTGTATCTTATTGATCAACAAAAGTATATATAACTTAAAACACAACTAATGACTACCAGAAGATTGGAAGATATCCTCTGTTAGAATAGAGACTACTTGATGCTTTACGAATCATTGAAAAACAATGTACAGGTAACAAAGATTAAAGACCAAGTTCATTCCAAAGCATTGATTGAAGCACTTAGAAACATCATATAAATTAGCACTATATTAGCTACTGTGAAACTACTTAATTCAATTGACTTGTCTATTTCAGCTGTAAATGGCCATTGGTCATCTCATCAATGCAACTAATGAGTAGAGGATATAGGAATCACTAATCATAACCATGAACATCAACTAGCAAGTAGTAAAACTAGATAACGGTTCGTGTAACCAAATCTGGTAATATCAGTCATCTAAATATAGATGCTGAAGGAAAAGTAATCATTTCATAGCCATTAAACTGAATTACAGGTTGTTGTCCATAAACCCGACCAAGAAGATAGTAATACTATTTATCAAAATTGTTAAAAAAAAAACAAGGTAATGCAGATGCTTCCATTGCCAGAGACCTCAAAATGTACCATAAATTTGAAATGCTTCATTATTACTATTAAACCCTTACTCTCATATTGAAGAACTCATAAATCAAATTTAAAGAACGTACTAAAAATATAATGGACTTTCCTTTTAGAATATTTTTTCCGTCTATAATTATTGAGCTAAGTAGCACTCACTCAGACTCCAGATTGAAGATGTGTTCGGTGTGTCTAAAGCATGTAATTACATTCATTCACTTTTATTTTTTCAAATAATTATTATCGGTGTCTACTACGCTTATCAGTGTAAGTGATGTGCCCGTGTATGAATGGGTGATTCATAGTTCATATGCTGTGCATAGTGTGTACAGCTTCTGTTTTGCACATTGAAACAATTAGAAGAACCAGTTGAAGACAATTCGAACCGTAGATTCAGAATTTACAACATTAATCAAAACAGTGCGGAATCCTAGATCTGCCAAAAAGTGCTTATGAACAAAAATTTGTGACGTTCAAACGAAACATACCTAATGCTTCGATTGAAAACAAGAGAATGAAGTTGAAGAACAATAAATTAAAATTTAATAACAAAAGCAAAAACGATTTAGAAAAAATCGAATTAGGAAAGATAATATGGATGAAGTAAGAAAGTGGAGGATGTAACCTGATTATTACGGAGGGGACAAGAACGGAACGGTTGATAGTTTTCCGGTGCCGATGCCGGTGTCGACGTGGACGGTGAATCAGGGAACGCGACCGATGGCAATGCTAATCGAGAGCAAAACTAATATGAAACCAATAGTTGCCAAAACGCATCGTTTTATCAAATGCTTTGCTGGTTCTTTTTTTTCGACAAACGGTTACTTTTTTTATATTTTATTTTTGACAAACCCTGAGTTCATTTTGTTTCCAAATGTGCTTTTTCTCCTTTATAATTATAAGATTTGTTTTTGAATTTTTTTTCAAAGTTTTACGTGTATTATAAATTTCTTCTTACAAAATGTCTATATGTAATTTTGTAACTCCTTTTTATTATATTAAATTAAATATTAATTAATTAGAGCAGACGGATTATTATGTTTCTTCAATATTTTAATGAAGTTATTTATACTAGTATAGTTGAATTTGTGTGTTGCATGTAAGAAAAAAAATATTATTTAAATATAAATTATGAATTTTAAACATTGTAATAATTATAAATAAAAATTTAAATTAAGACATAAAAATTTGATAATGTATTATTAATATATTAATATTTTAACTAAATTGTTTTTAATATCAAGAGTTTGACATTAAAAATTTAAGAGAAAAAGTTTAAATTTAATATGGAGCAGTTTGATCATTAGTGCAAATGTTGATA
>JBBPBS010000247.1:821328-834148 GCA_037974835.1 Cicer judaicum
CCAGTAGTCTTTTCCCTAATATATTTAAATGGACCATTTTTTTTTTTTTACTTTGTTAACTTAATCCAATCTAGTATGGCTTGCATTTTTTTAAAAGAAAATTAATCTAACCCTAAATCTTTCTTTTTCAGATTTATTTTACATATTGAAATTGTGATTGTGTAATAATATGAAAAGTTACACATTATTTGAAGAAAGACGCAGGTGATTTGGATGAATTATTATTTTTTAAATATGCACTTGTAGTTGTTAACTATTTGTGTACAAAGGTTTAATTTAATTTATTTATTGAAGTAATAATTTATTATATTTTTTGTGTGATGATATAATTTATTTAATATGGGTACAATATGACTATATATGCATTATAAATAAAAGTTTAAATATATCTATTTGTTTAACAAAAATTACTACCAATGGTACAAATTTCATTCATGTCTAAATATGCTATACAAAATGGTTATTGAATTTGTAATTTATAATTTGCAATCTTTAATTATTGTAAGGTGTAGGATTGATATATTTGTGTCAATGGTAGATTGATAATGGGTGTTTATTTGAAATTATTGAAAAATGATAGGAATAAATTATTTATCTTTTTATTAATACGTTTTTAACATGAATGGAGAGGATGAACAAATGGTGTTGACAGTATTTATTTTCATTATAATGAAATTGCAACTAGAGTTCAGGAATTCTTTAAGTCAATGATAATTGGAGATTGTATTCATAAATTCATGAATTTTGTAAATCTTAATTATTTTTTAATGAAATATGGAAACAAAATCACATATTCAACGTATATTTTATGTATTTTTTTTATTTTAATAGGTCATTTTCATGTTATTTAAAATTATGATTTGTTTGGTTGGAGGTAGAGGGAAAATAAGTAAATTAAACATTTTAAATAAAATATTTTGGTTCAAGTTTTAGGAGAGGAAGAGTCAAAATTCTTTATAGAGTTCATCTTGTTCTCTCTATATATTTTTTTATGAAATGGGGAGGTATAACTAAAAAAATCAATTAAAATCATGTCTCTCTCATCCTCAATTCTTCTCTTTTTTTTTTTTGAATCAAATACATCTTTTTTTTTTTAAGCTACAATGAGGCCCGAGAGAGAAAAATAAAATGAGTTTTACAAGAGATTTTGGTTTTCTTTACTCCACTCCATTAAAATCCCTCTATCACTTTTCCTTTGTAGAATCAAACATACTCTTAGAAAATTCATGTGTATGGAATGATTATTATGTTTTTTTTTATATAATCTAAAGTGAATAAGACATGTTTATATATCTATATAAATAAAGCTAGTATTTTTAGTACTTATATCAAATAAGGTATTTTTAGTATTGTTGACAAAAATTTAGATTGAAGGGATAATTCCTTAGTTTAAGTAAGAAACACATTAAAATTCACTTAATATTTACAAACACTACGCCAAAAATGATATTTTACAGTGCTTTTTTTAAGCCATTTACAACGCTTTTTCAAAAAATTAAGCGCTGTAGTATTCAGCGCTGTAAAAAGATTCAACAGCGCTCTTTAAAATAAAAAAAACGTTGTAAATCTCTTCTAAAAACGCGCTGCTTGTTGTATTAGTTTTACAGCGCTTTTTAAAAAAAACGTTGTAATAGGTGCATTCATTTATTTCAATTAGATCTCTTTATGGGATTATATCAACAATCTCCTTCATAAATCGCAATATACAGTATCCGCATTCCATATTGTTAGTTTGATGAGAGCACTATAAAATAAAACATATATGTCAATAAATATTTGTGCATTGATTGTTAATGAAATTTTAAAGACATATATTTCAAACCTTTATTGGAATCCATGTGATTTATTTGATTTTTGCTTCGATACTGTAGCACCCATTTGAGCTCGGAAAACTTGTAAAGCACTATCAAATAAATGTGATTATTAGCATTAACAAACACATTATATATATGTATGTAAGAAATAAATATGGAGATGATTTGCAATGGAGATGGCTAACAATATTGTTCGTAGGGACAGTAGGGTTCGCAATGAGAAGGATCATGAAGAGGAGAAGGACACTGAAATGTAGTGAAATTTATGTAATAAAGAGAAAACTGAAACGATTTACCTTTTACAGCGCTTTTTTAAAAGCCTTTTACAGCGCTTTTCCAAAAAGCGCTCTAATAGGTCTTTTAATTATGTGAAAGTGCAAATCTTTTACAGCGCTTGTCAAAAAAGCGCTGTAAAAGACCTTCTTATTTTTTTTTAAAAGCCTTTTACAGCGTTTTTCCAAAAAGCGCTATAATAGGTCCTTTAATTATGTGAAAGTGCAAGTCTTTTACAGCGTTTTTTTTACAGCGTTTGTCAAAAAAGCGCTGTAAAAGACCTTCTTATTTTTTTTTAAAAGCCTTTTACAGCGCTTTCCAAAAAGCGCTCTAATAGGTCCTTTAATTATGTGAAAGTGCAAGTCTTTTACAACACTTTTTTTACAGCGCTTGTCAAAAAAGCGCTGTAAAAGACCTTATTTTTTTAAAAAGCCTTTTACAGCGCTTTTCCAAAAAGCGCTCTAATAGGTCCTTTAATTATGTGAAAGCGCAAGTCTTTTACAGCGTTTTTTTTATAGCGCTTGTTAGAAAAGTGCTGTAAAAGACCTTCTTTTTTTTTTAAAAAGCCTTTTACAGCGCTTTTCCAAAAAGCGCTCTAATAGGTCCTTTCCAAAAAACCTTTTACAGCGCTTTTTGTACAGCACTTGTCAAAAAAGTGCTGTTGTATCCTCCATTATTTTTAAAATATCATACAACAGCGCTTGTATTTAATAAGCGCTATTAAAAACGCGCTATAAAATGTCGTTTTTGACGTAGTGAAATGCAACTAACCGAATGATGATTTGCATGTTAATCCATTTTAATATCGTTAAATTAATATAATAACTTATAATTATAGTCTCTTGATTTAATCGTTGATATTTAATTAAAGAAAAATACAAGAAGATGAAAAAATAAAATGTTACAAATTTTGTCAGAATCATCAACTAAATATAAGTTGATACCAATATATAAATACATAATTCAAGTCATGTTTACAATACCTAATTGAATTCATGCTGAATTCGAAAGCCTAGCTAGTGTAACATTCAAAATCTATACAATTCATAGTATGACTATGATACCATCTAGTATATATCACACCTACCAATTAACTTGTTCTATCTATTCTAACATACTATTCAATCTAAGTTATCACTTATGTAACTCAAATTTCCAAATCACTCGACATATATTTACACACACATTCATAGCAATTTTAATGGAACTCCCTCTCATCCTAAAATACATTAATTTTTGTTAGATTAAATCATAAGAAGTCATGAGTTGTGTTCACTATGATGCTGAATGGCTTTTGACAAATGCAACCTGGAAAAGGGTTGGCATAGAAATTCTCTTCCAATTTGGGGTGTCGGTGAACTTTTCTAGGTTGAGGTGCTCCAATATTGTTGGCATGTATACTCTTAACCTTTGATGAAAAATCGTCCCATGAAATCAAACCATTGTCCAATTTATCAATTAATTTCACAAATTTTTGCCTGCAACATATATCAAGTCTTATTACAAAGAAGAAAGTTTGTTAGACATATTAATTAAGTTTAATTACTCTAAAGAGATAATGAACTATTTGAGTTTTTTTTTAACAAGTTTTTGAACTAAAAAAAGTTTATAATTTGATTCTTAAATTTGTCAATAATTTATAATTAAGCTTATGACCTCAAAAAGTTAGTATGGTTCTTAATTTTTAAAAAATTTGTAACTAAATCTGTGTTAATAATTTGTAATCAAATTCATGTTTATTGACATGTTTAGGAACTCGGTTGCAAATTATTTAAAAATTTAAGATCATAACAAAAAATTCTTTTAATTTAGAGATCTAATTATAAATTTTTTACAAGTTAATTAGGTGATTGAAATAAAATAAAATAAAGTTTTTAACCTATGTGAAATTATTCTTTTTTTTTTTATTTATCATATTTTTTTAATTTATGTGAAATAGTCAAATACGACAATTAATTTAAGAGAGAAAGAGTAACTATCTAATAAAATAAAGTCTAATTAAAATTTCATCTGCAATGAAATATAAACAAAAAAAATTGAAAAATTGATAAATTAGATTTTAAACATCAATATTTCAATTATTTTTGTTTATATTTCATGAAAATAAATTGTTTAAGGGTAGGATGAATACTTGTTAGGGCTAATGGTCTTTTTGAATCCATTGAATTTTCTATGACCTGTAGCAGCTTTAGCCATATTCCCATCGTAGCTATAAACAAAAACATCACTTTCCCCAGTGACGTAGTAATCAAGAGCAGCAAGTTGATTTAGGTGTCCTTGAAATGGTTGAAGTTCTTCTTTAGTGGCTAAATTAGAATGCATGAGCAAATTTGGAAACTTGTTTTGAAGAGTTTTCATTCCATCTAAGCCATAAATTTCCCCTGATGCTATATAAATTTTTGTGTCAAGTGGATAACCAAGTGCTTCTATAAAAACAGCAACTTCTCTTGGTGTCATGGGGCAATTTCCTTTTAATCTCTTTGATCTTCCATCAATTTCTTTTTCTTTCCAATGTTTTACTTGATATCTCATTTTTTTCAGCTCTTGTGTTTCTGCTTTTGTTAGGTTGTGACTGCATCCTGTGAAAGCAAGCATGTCCTTTTCATACCTACATATATATATATATAGTTAGATAATTTTGAAGTAACTATAGGTAAAGCATATATATTAGATGAATTACCTCAAATGGAGAGCAATATAAGGGGTGTTGTCGCTTCTAAGTCGATTTACCAACTTCATTCCAAACTCTTCAATTGGGACTGCAAATCTAAGTGCCTCATACATGGCACGGCAACGCACTCTCTGAATTGAGTTTGCTAGACCATTATTCACTAGACGAGAATCGGTATGAGTAAATTTTATTACTTTATTTTTCATCAATAATTGCAACATGTCTCCTTTGTAATAACTGGTCTACATTTCCAAACCAATCAATATAAATTTAGATTAACAACAATAATAAATATATGTAATTGAGATATATATCAAAATTAAATTTGTATACACTTTTATTCAATATAGTTGTATAGACAATGTGTAGTATTAATTACCTTGGACCAAGAAACAGGGGCCTTCAAAATTGGCTTAATTGCTGCAAGTTCAGGTGGTAGAGACTCCACTATTCGAACCTCATCGTGTAAAACTTCAACGAAGTTCTCCCAGTTAAAAATTTCTTTAAATTTACTGATACAATAAACTATTAGAACACTACAAAATCAGACAAATTATCAATTTGTTTGACTTCAAAACCCTAGTTGTGTAAGAACTAATCCATACCTAGGATCGGTCCAAAATGAGTTATGATCTAATGTGGGCATAACAAGAGTGGCATTCATTATTTTTGCAATTGCTACCATGTCACTTATCTGCAATATCATGGAAAATACATTTACTCTATAGTTCATAAAGTAAATATTATTTGTCAATAAAATCCTTAAAATATAAGAATATTTATCATTTTAATGACTGATATTAAATTGACCGATTATATATACTTTTAATGTCAAATGAAATTCATTTGGAAAAATAAAAATAAAAAATAAAAATAGAGCAATTAATATATGATTGCCTCTTACATACTCCGGTTTTCATTTGATTTAATCCTCCATTGGCGTGAACTAAAAGGTAGCCATTTGTTGCATTTCCTTTCCCTGTATAATAGAAATTCTTCCTAGTTATACAAAGATGAATGGCAGAGTGAGAATCACTTATATCGAATTTTACTCAAATTTTGAGCATATTAATAATTAAATTATAGCTTTGCACGCACGTATGTCTTTCTTTGCTCTTCCCATGCATTTGAAATTGTTCTCACTATTAGGATGCTTCCAAATTTCGAGAGTCTATCTAACAAACATCACAACAAGACTAGCATCACAATCAAAAAATATTGTAGAAGCAAATGATACAAATAGTAACCAAATTGTAAACAATATAAAAAATGAAATTTTTTAAATATTTAATTGTTATTTCGTAAATTTGATTAAAAAAATCATACAATGATACAAAATGTCAATTTTCATTTACCGGGAAATTGTTTTGTGAAGGTTCATCTTTCACCACATTTGAATGTATTATTGTAGGATCCAAATCTAGCTGATCAGAAAAAATGTTCAACAATAAAAACTTAGTAAGAACACTCATAAAAACAAGAACCATTAATCCCCCAAATAGATGTCTTCGTTTGAATTTCTTTTGGCAATGTCTTATGATTTTACGTTTAATATGGAAAATCTCTTTGTTTTCAGAAGACATTAATCCGTAACGTTCCTCTCCTCCATCTAATAGGCCCCTGCTCCTCCTTGGTGCCATGAAAAGTTGTACACTAGATAAGAGTTAGCCACACTTGGCAAAAAAGATAGATAATGAAAATTAAATGAGATTATAATATTAGAGAATGTTAAATTAAGGTAAATGAATGAAGAAGAGTGAGAGGTGATTAGAAACAAAACAATTAACCATAGATTTATGAGGGGTTAATTGAAAGGGACTACGGTTTTCTCCTTTTTATCTTTGGCGAGGCTTTTGTATAGTTAAATGGTTAATCTATATACCATGAGAGCAGAATATTAGGCGATGTAATCTCTCTGTTTCTCATGCTTTTAGTTTGTATGCTATATCTAGTTTCTTGATGGGATTGGCACATGTGGCCTTTTCATGCTTGCATTTCATAATAACTACTACTAATGAAAATAATATTTATCCACAAGGGATTAATATGATTTATTGAAGTGTTAGTTGAGTTCAACTTTTCATATATAACTATTGTCAAATGTAATTAATTGTTATTTAAATATACCATGTGCATGAGGATAACAATAGTTGAAATATGCAATTTGATTATTCTGAATTCTTTACCCAAAAAATTAATGCAACTTACTGAGTTAACTCATTTAGAGGGCACCAATAACAAATTTTAGGGTCTTTTTTCTTACTCTCGTGATACTAAAAAAATTGCTACTTCCTCTATCTCAAAATAATTGTCTCAATAATTTTATCAAATTATCCTTAATTGATATTAGTGTATTATTATTATTATTTTTAATTAATTAATAATTTATTTTACTAAATCTCTCTCTATATATATATAATAACTACTAAGTAAAAAATTGAGTCTTTTACGATATTTTGTTGTTGTTGCTTGGATCATATGCAAAATATTTTACAAATCACTCCTTCCGTCTTACAATATATTTCATTTAATAAAAAAATAATATTAAAAAAAATGTTATTTTTCATTTACAATTATATTATATAATTAAGAATTAATACTATGCATATTTTTCCCAAAACATTACTATCTTCGACTTTATTACATTTACTATAATAAAAATAATACATTTATTGTAAAAAAAAAATAATTTAAACAAATAATTATTTTCTATTTTATTTATTTTCATTTATTAATATATATATATATAAAATGAACAAAAATGAAATTTTATTGTGAGATGGAGAGAGTACATCATAAATGTTTGTTTTTGTATTTATCTTTTTCTTTACAAAAACAGTAGACGAGAGTAAAGGTTACATAAGCCCAATTAATTGATTGGGCCTAAAAGAAAACCCTAACAGACCCATTCCGTTGATTACGTCTATAAAAACTCTGCAACCAAAATGCATAGTTGCTTCTTCCGGCGAGCCGAGCAAAGTTGAACGAAACCGACTTCGTGCATCGTCATCCATATAGCAAAATGGTTAAAGGTCGACAAGGTGAACGTGTTAGGTTTGTGATCTCATTTTCTAGATGTTTTGTTCTTAGCTTCTCACTTTTCTAGATTTTTTGTTCTTAGCTTTCGATCTGTGCTATAAGGGTTTTGGTTAACAATGCCGCATTAATCGCCTTTCGATAAGTGCTACAAGGGGTTTGGTTAACAATCGCAGATTACAGTTATATCATAAATAATAAAACAAAACCTAACTTTGTTTACTTTTATTTATTTATCACGAGATTAATTGAGGGAAAATACTTAGTCTTTAATATGCACTAGAGCTAGTTTTTATGATTATTGCAAATAGATTAGACTCGACATAACTCATCAAACTTAATGAATTTCGATTTGCTGTTTTTCTGAATATTTGCTTATGTTTTTTTATTTTGAACTGCTTTGTAATCAGGCTTTACGTAAGGGGTACAGTTCTTGGATACAAGAGGTACTTATTTTTTCTTCATGATTTATTTGTTAGTCATTTTTTTATTTCAATTTTCTAGCAATATTTACCAGACACTTTTTCCTCTCTATAATTTGTTGTATCTGTTATTATTAAATGTTTTCTGAAGTAATTTTGTTTTAATTTTGGTTTTTTATTATACATTAATTATATTGTTATGTGGAGTGGAGAGGAGAGGAGATATGTAGATTCTGTAGTAAGGATTCATTTGTAAGGAGAGTAGATCAAATGGAGGTAGTCAAATCCTTAGACTCAGGGAAGATGCAGGAGAACTATTAGTGAAACTAATAGAAAAGACCTAGATATTGCGTTGGAAAGATATATTCTATATGCTTGACTGTTTTGGTGTGTTTGATTCATGTAGCCAACCCTATTTTGAGCCATTTGGATTGACTTATTTTAGTTTATATACCCTCAAAAGCACATGCAAATTTTTTTTGTCTGAACTTATGGAAACAGTTTATGGCATGTCCTTAAGGTATTTTCAACTAATTTTTATAAGTTATTCCAGATTGCTTGAAAACAGCTTATAGCTTACAATAAAACAACTTGACTGTATTTTATATTGTGTTTTAAATATAGCTTATGCATTAGTGTTTGTGTTATAAGAGCTAATCCCAAAAACCACTTAAATAGGTAGTTTATTCTCTCCGGGCCTTAGTGGCATAAGGCTTGGTTGTTGTTTTATGGTATGACTTTCCTTCGGTGATATATCATGGATTTTGATATCGATTTGGTTAGCTGGTCTGATTTGTGCTAAAGAATTTGGTAATCTGTTTTAGGTCCAAGTCAAACCAATACCCAAACACCTCTCTTGTCCAGATTGAAGGAGTAAACACTAAAGAAGAGGTTGCCTGGTACGCTGGGAAGCGCATGGCATACATATACAAAGCCAAGGTGAAGAAGGATGGTAGCCACTATCGTTGTATTTGGGGTAAGGTTACAAGGCCTCATGGTAACAGTGGCATAGTCCGCGCAAAGTTCAAGTCCAACCTGCCACCAAAATCAATGGTAATTTCAAGGACATTGAAATATTTTTTTCGGTAAACCTTTTTATTATGGTTTCTGACGTCTTGAGTGTTAATTCTTGTGTGCAGGGAGCCAGGGTTAGAGTCTTCATGTATCCAAGCAACATATAAGGTAGTTACCATTTTATGGATGCTTATTACTTTTTATTTTTATGTACATTATTGGTTGATGCATTACTGTGGATTTTTTGGGCAATTTGCAATTGAACTATAAAAGAAAATAAGATATTACATACTGAATTAACTTGATGTCAATCATTAAAAACAACTTAAAGTCACTAGTTCCCCAATCCATCGGTTCTTTTTTCCATGAATGATGGTTCTTATGTTGGCTTTGTGCTGTGCTATTTTATTCTTAATCAACCACATTTTTTTTTATATTATTAATCAAATATGTTTTGAAAACTTTGATAATCTGTGGGATTGTACTTTGGATTTCAAGTCTCCATGACTATTCTTCAGTAGCGGGATTGTACTTTAGGAATCAAGTCTACCGAGAGGTTATTTTGTCTCAACCAATCGATTGATTGTTTAAATTGCCGACTTCTCCCTCTCCTGCAACAGGAATCTACCTAAACTTCATTGTGGTGTCTATTTAAAATGCATGAAATTGATATTTTGATTTCTCTCTGGACAAAGAAATCCCGCACATAGTTCTTCTTGGGAACCAAGTTTCATAGTTTCCAGGATTTTATCTGTGCGGATAGGAAGTCAGCCTTTCTGCCTGAGCCTTCTCCTTTATGTTTGGAGATGTGCTCCAATAAAATTGGCTTACAGATTCATCTTGTTATGTGTGACCCTTTTCTTCTCTTTAAATGTCTTTAGTAGTGGGATTGTACTGTAGGATTCAAGTCTACCTAATCGGATGATGTATTTAGAGGTTATGGTGTCAGTACCAATTGATTTGTTGTTTAAATTGCTGGCTTCTCCCTTTTCCATCAAAAGGAATGCCCACCTAAACTTAGTTGTCTATTTATAATCTGTGAAATTGATATTGTTATCTCTCTCTGGACAAAGAAATCCAGCACATAGTTCTTCTTGGGAACCAAGTTCAATAGTCTCCAGGATTCTATCTATCTGGATAGAAAGTCAGCCTTTCTGCTTGAGCCTTCTCCTTAATGCTTGGAGATGTGCTCCAATGAAATTGGCTTACAGATTCATCACCCTTCTCATTAAATTTAATTTGTCATGTACTTGTCCATCCTATTTTGTATTTTTAAAATGTAGAACGGATCTTCTGATCTTTCTGGCAAATGAAATCGCACAAAGTTCTTCTTGCAACATAGTTTACTGAAAAGTTGTTCCCAGGATTTTATTTGTGCGTAAAGAAAATGAAAATCCTTTCTGCTTGAGACTTCTCTTTAATCTATGGAGATGTCTCCAATGAATTTTGGCTTACAGTTTTATTTGGTTCTGCTCGGGTCTTCTCCTTATATTGCCAGTATTCTGTCCATCCTATTTCTGTTTTCTTAAAATGATAATGTATGGTTTTTGTCTTTATTGAAAAAGAAACTGCACATAGTTCTTCTTGGGTATGTAACTTTACGACGATTATATCCAGGATTTTATTTGTGCGGATAGCAAATAGAAAACCTCTCTGCTTGAGGCTTCTCTTTTATTCATAGAGATGTTCTCCAATGTAATTGGTTTACAGTTTTGTCACTCTTTTCTGTTAAATGATTTATGATGTTGTAATTCCACTTCTGGTAATTTTAAGTAATTTTGCTGTTTTTGCTTGATACCTTGAATCCAGATTCAACACCATATTAGAATAACTTAAATGTAATTATAGACAGTAATGCCCTTGTATCATCATCTTATTTTAATTGACCTTGTAATTGCATTCTTATTCTTAGCATTTTGATAGAAAGATCCGCATTTTTGTTATTGCAGTTTATCCGAACCTGTGACTAGAAGGCAAATGCATTATGGAAGTTGTATTTTTGATCATTTTTGTATCTCTAAACAGAATAGTTCCCTTTTTCTGCATGGAGAATGAACGTGTATTATTTATCCTCTGTTTTGTTTTGAATCCTGACTTCATAATGGTTTTTTCTCCTCATATATTGTTTTCATTGGGTAATTTGCCTCCACGGAAATTCGCAGTAAAATTTAAAACTAACAAAAATTTCATTATTGATTTTGTTTAATTTGTAATTTTATTAACCTATCTATTAAAAACATTGATGACTTGCAATCTAAGTTTTCATTATGTTTTTTATGTGGTTACACGATCTTCAATAACAATCATTTAATAGTCATTACATGGTCTTCAATAACAAATTATTTAATATTCATTACATGGTCTTCAATAACAAATCAAAGCATTAACCATAAAATGATGTGGCATTATAAAAAAAAAATTAAGTATAAATTGATGTTGCTGTTGTCTAGATCGGCGAGTCTTTGTTGCAGACTTGAGTTTGAAATTATCACCCTTTTTTTAAATCTTTTTAATTGATGATAGCAGTCTTATTTAACCCAAATAATTCCTAAAATTAATCAGTCTTCCAATTCCAAGAAAGGTTACTTGAGCCAATATAAATTCTTATCAGAATTTTGACTTATCCTAAATCATAAGTGAGCTTGAGTTCCCGTATTTATTGACAGTGTGAATCTATATTTTCTGTCTTTGTTTCGGCTTCTGATTTTTTGTTAAGATTATGACTAGCAAATTGACCGTCTATTTGCATGAATAGAAATTTATGGTTAATGTATAATATTTTATTTGCATATTTTCTGTCTTTTTATTATTTATTTTAATTATTTAAATTTTGGTTTATTTGTATTGGTGATAATATTTTATAAATGGTGTATTTTAATTTTTTTTAAAGTATATTATATAGTTAATATATATTGACAATTTTTAGAAGGGAATTTAATGACTTAATACTATTATAAAATAAATAAAAATAAATTATCAAATTATATTTAAGTCTAGTATTTTTTAATTTAGATTTTAGAGAATAATATTATTGTTGTTCTATAAAAATATTATTGAAAATCATATTTCTATTATTTTGAGCATAAGTGCATGTATGAACCATCGTGTGAGCTTCCATGACTATAGAAAAGCAGAAACATACATTTCTATTTTTATGTATTTTAACTTCTAAAAATAATCTTTTCACTAATGATAATTGGCTATGATACTTACTCCGTTCTTCTTTTATAGTTGTTTTAAGGTTAACTACATATATTTAAGAAAAACTAAAATTTTGTTACTTTTTATGCCGTAGTTTGTCTTTCTCATATACATTTAGCTATTTATCACTATTGATTAAATCATTGAAATTAAGAAACTTGATTAAAGTACTAAATTTATTGTGAATTTGAATTATTTTATTAATTTACCTTTAAAGAAAAAGAATTAATTTATATTTTTATTGTAATATTTAATATAGATTATAGAAGAATATGTAATATAATTAGAGATAAGGTAGTAACAAAATAATTAGTATAGTTGAAAAATCCAAAGTATATTATATTTATACACGAAAATATATTTCATTTAGTCTATTTTTGCTCTACGAC
>JBBPBS010000247.1:834313-863443 GCA_037974835.1 Cicer judaicum
TTGATAATAATAACTAATGTTGCATTGAGTTTTGATATGTAGAATAATTTTTGGTAAAGTATATTATACAGTCCTTTTAGTCACACAAAAATAATAGATAATAAGTTATTTAATTTGTGTGTCTGTTAAATTTGTTTTTTATATTTGTAAATATTTATTGATGATTTTAATTTAAAATTAATGAAATTGAAACCTCAAATTCCTCCAATTCTTTTTAAAAAGTTGTGTAATTTTTAAGGGGTTTTGATTGCAGTAAGTCAATCAATTTAAAAACAAAATAATTAATCATAAGAAAAATTGAATGGGATACATATCAAATTTTTTGAAATTAAATGGGCAATTCTCTTGATTTAGATGATAAAATTAAATAAAAAATTATTATGTTATTCTTTATATAATCGATAACATAACTTATAGTAAAATTTTAAAAATATATAAATATAAACAATTAAAATGAGATTATAATTAAAAATAGTTTAACATTGTAACGTTTATAAATATAAAGGATTAACTTCTTAAAAAAAATTAAATAAACAATATGATATTTTCGTTTAATTTAAAAGACGATATTATATTATCTTTAAGCCCTAACTCAAGTGATAAAGTTGACCATTTAGTTTTAAATTTAAATTCAAAATTTCACAATTATGTGAATTAATCACAGTAAAATTTATTATATCTTTTAAGATATAAAAAAAACTAAAAAAAAAATACATAATATATTTTGCATTTCTCCCCCTACAAAAACAACACTTAAAAAATAATAGAGAGATTTATTTTAGGCAACAAAAGATCTAATATAGTTGCGAGATTAAATATCTCTTTGGTCTTGTAATATATTTGATTCTTTGGTCTTGTAGAGTATATTTGATTTTTTGTTTTGTGTTTTGAATATATTTTTTATAATTAATTCATCCATGTTTAATTAGTTAATGTAATTTACATATAATCAAATACTTAAAAATATTATATTACATAGACTAAAACAAAAAAAAATTGTTGAAACTAAACTAAAAAACTTCTGAATACATGAAACTAAGAAGATCAATGCCATAAATGGAATCTTTAATAAAATAGGGACACTTCAATGAACTTTATGTGAATAATAAGAAATGTAAAATCTTTTGGGTGGTTGACCAAATTTCTGGACTTCGTGACTCAATCAAATGGTGCATGCACGTTAGGAACAACTTATCATTTATGCAACCTTTGTATTAGCATGTTCTCGCCGAAGGATGAGTAAAATCCTCATTTTTTTTTTATTCATAAAAAAATGACAAATATCAATAATAAATTTGCATACACAAATTGAAAATTTTAAATTTAAATTCGAATTATCATAAAAAAATATCTAATATAATAATATTAACATTATCAATTGAATTAAGTATTATAAACCCTCCTTTTTAAGATTTATATATAAATAGAATACAAGAATGTGATATGATTTTTCCCATTTAAAAAATCACAAAAAGTAGCATTGACTAAAAGATTTGAATCATGGATAACAAACTCAATCTCTTACATTTTACAACTAAGCTAAGCTATTGTATAACTATAAATAATTTTTATAACATAATTAATAATATTATACACTATTTTGTTTGGAGGTCTATTTCTATAACGATAAATCTATTTTTCCTTTTAATTATATCATTTATTTAAACTATTTTTATCTCTGACGTGGGTTTTCACATAAAAAAACAAAAAGTGGTATAGATTAAAATATTTGAATTATTGACAAAAGACTCAATCTCTTACATTTTACAACTAAATTAATATATAACTATTAATAATTTTCTAACGAAATTAATAATATCATACTTTATTTTATTTGGACGTCTTTTTTCTTTATTAAGTAAATCTATTTTGTTGATGTCTAAGACTGTCCTAACATACATGAAGATTTAAAAAAAATTAATATGATATTTTTTAAAGTCTATAGTATTTATTTTATTAAAAATTACTTTTAATAATTTTTTTTATCTTTTTTATTAAACATTATTTTACATATTTTAGAATATAGAATCATTCATCAAATTAATATAATGGATTTCATATATATTTATTTTTTAGTTGATGATAAAATAAATTGATTTACTATTTATTGAGACAAATTAATTTTAGATAAGGTTTTATTTATTTTGTTTTGAAAGTACTAGAATATCTTTTATTACAAAAAAAAATTTTGAGGCATTTTAATTAAGCAAATTTTTTATTTTTATAGTATTCTAGAGCGATTGTTTCTGTGGTTTTATCCTTGAATCGACTATGCTAAAATTCTTGCATTAGTGGCTTGGATCTTGGGCTAGTTTTGAGTCAATGCACGCATTGTTAAATCTCACAGAAGAATGATGCCTATACATCAATATATTTTATCTAATAAACTAGTCTTTTGAGATAAACACTCACTTCAAATTTATAAACTACTACTTTCATTAATAATTTTATTGTCAAACACACAGATATATCATGAAAATTCTAAAATTAAAAAAATTCTAACCGTTGTCTAACGACAATAAAAAAAAATACATCATATAAAAAAATTTACTAACAAAAACTTCTTTCACTCTATTGAAATGTATATGCTTTTAGAACTCACGTAAAGTCATTGCAACATTGAAGAAATAGTCGATGAAATATGTAAATAAAAAGTATCAAGACTGAGCCTAATTTTGACTTTCCCTTCCTACAATATTCTCAATTTTTTTTTTTGACAAATTATCATTTTAGTCATGTAAAAGTATAAGATATTCTCGTTTTAATATATAATTCAGTAAATAAAACATTTAAATTAATCGTTAAATCATCAATTTATTTTGACAATAAATTATATCTTCAAAAAAAATTTATAATAGTAAATTATATTTCAATTATTTTAATAATTCGATAATTAATTTATATATTTTTTTAGTTAGATACCAAAATAAAAATATCTAATATTTCCAAAGAGTAAAATGATATATTTTTTGTTTATGTTTTTAAGACAAGTACACACGTCAAATCTCATACAAAAAGTTAGTTAATGTACAATTTTAGATGTTTTAAAATTACTTGTTAACTTTTTTATGAAGAGATAATATTGGAAGCCTAGCCGATTAGAGAAAATTTAATCGTGGTTGATTTTTTTTCTCTTTATTATTAACTCTTTTTAATTTATCTATTAGAGAGAGATGATTTAAAATATATATATTTTTTTTTAAAAATCATATCTCTTACTCATTTTTATTCTTCATGTGATATTTAATTTATCATCTTAGTGTAATCTTTATTTAATTTATATTGATAGATTAATTTCGACAAAGTGATGTCATGTATTCTCTATAAATATAATTTTTATTAATTTAAATAAAAATAAAAATATTGAACCTAACTAAATATAAGACTACTTTAACTACATTTATTGAATCTGTAAAGGAATTTAATGTGTAAGGTAATTAGGCACGTTGACTCCTAAGATTAGAAATTCCTCAACTATTGGGGGAAGCGCACCAAGTGACGAACAATAAATTCTTTTTGCTCCATGTTTTGTTTAAGAAACAAGTCCACCTTGGGAGATCGACGGTGGTGGATCTCCCAGAAATTTGTTTTCGATCATGATGATGTTGGTGGTGTCAGTTTGAAGAGTTGCTTGTAAATATACTCTAATTTCAAAATGTGTAGAGAAATATCATTAAATCTAAGAAAGGAAAAATTAATTAAGAAAAATATTAAATTAATGAAAAAAATTGATTATAATAAAAGTATGGAGGAAACAATTTATAGTTCTAGTGATCTTAATTGAATTTATAAATATTAATTAATTTGTATTAAATACTAATCAACTCCAACAACTAATTCTTAATAATATTTAAGAGCACCGTGAAATGGAAGTGTGGGTAATAATTTTAACTTGGGATGAACCATATAATACAAAAGAAGGAAATACAACTAACTAATGAAAATTATAAGAAATGTACAAATTATTATTATATTTGACAAAAAAAAGTTGATGTAGGAAAAGGTATTGGTTTAAGTGTATAATTTTCTTTAAAATCTTTGATATATTTTAGATTAATTTAAAAATCTTTTAGTTTTTCAGTACTATTTAAAATAAAGTACAAAGAAAAAACTAACCATCACTAAAAAGAATAAAATAGTAGTTAAACATAAATAAAAAAATGATGAATTAAAATGAAATTTTAAAAAAATCTTATCATAAATCTCAAATCATTTATAATTTTAAATCTATCGTTAATTTTCAAGCTATTGTTTCAAGTGTAAGAAATAAAAAAAAAAGCACTAACATATGAATTATAAATTTATTGAATGAATATAGTATGTTATTTATACATTTTATTTTAATTTTTATTTAACTAACGAATTAAGTGATTAATTAATTAGTTATCAGATATAATTAAAGTTCTTATTTGAATTATAAATTTATCTAAAATCAAAAATTGTTTTTAATTTATTACGATCATTTTAGTTTTAACAATCTAATTTCCATAATAATATATTTAATTAATTTTTTAAAAAAATATTCATGTGATACTATGTAATAAGTTGTCTTAAAATCAACTTAATTTTATCTTTATATTACTTCATCTTAATTAAATTTATATCTGATCAAATTTGATGGACTTAATAGTTGAATTCAAATTTAATATTTTTATTTGATCATATACTAGAATCGAGTAAGATACATATACAACCGGAGTGAAGTAGTATTTTGTACACATTTCTTGTACTGAAAATTCCCAAAATCAATTATTAACCAGGTCCCATTCATACTTGATTGGGACCCACAGTTTCAAATCAAGTACATTTTTTGTATTGCAAAAATTGCGCCACCAGGAACTTATTTATTTATTTATTTATGTATTTTTAAATTATTAGAACGTGTCGATAAAAGAAAAACTAACGTAGAAAAATAACAAGGCGGCGTTTGGACCGGCTTTACCATCCCATTTCCAATTCCTCTTGTTCTTGCGCCAAATGCGATTCCCTTCTTTTTTCTTTGTTTGTTTCTACCTAATTATTATTTTCATTCTACACTAGTATGAAAATTTCACATCATTCATATTATTGGAGTAGTTATGTTTTAATAAAAAAAAAGGACTAATTATGTTTAATAATAAAAAAGTGTTGTTACGTAGATTAAAATATACTACTAAATAAAGTTATTCTCAAAAATTAAATATTATTGTTTTATTAATATTTTAAAATGAGAAATAACATAAAAGAGACAATTATTCCCATCATGCTACTTGATATAAAAGGAAAACTAATTTTTAATGTATTATCGAATGTGTCCAATTAGAACTATAATTATTTTGATACCAACGTGACTATATTAGAGATGTACATCTAAATTATTAATATATAATTGTATAATAATCTATTTACACATCCGTATATATTTTGATTCTGTGTCTTGTTCTTTTCTAAACACCCACCCCATTTTATTATATTTTCACATCTCAACATCTTTTATACTAGTTTAGTTTATTTACGAGTACACTTCAAAATGAGAAAATATTCGTACTAAATATTTATTTAGGTATTTGTACTATAGTATGAGTATTTATTATTATTATTATTATTATTATATTGTTAATAAAATTAATAATTTTTATACATTAATATAATATTATTCTTTAAGTTTAAATAAATTGTTATTTATATAACTTTTAATTTTTTCTTGTAAATTAAATAATTTAATTTGTTTAATTAAATTATATAAAAATTTATAAATTTTTTTATTGATGTGCCGTACTTTATTTTATTTTTTTATATGATATTTGGTATCTGCATCAATACCATATATATTTTTTGGAGCGTCGACTCTTAAAAAAAGAATAAAAGAAAGTGCAGGGAAATGCAAATGAAGTAAGACCCTGTTTGTATACGCGTCCCGTTTACCTTTCCTTGGTTCTCACAATAACAATAACATAACATTATTTTTGTTTATTTATACAAAAACAAACACTCCTTCGTTCCAATTTCATTCTAATAACACAACTCTTCTAATCCTTCCTCCCTTCCCTTCCTATCCCTCTCCACCATGAATCAACACCAATTCACAGATCCATAAACCAAAAATAAAATCCCCATTTTAACCCTCCATGAGATCCACTAATCACAAATAATTACAATAACACCCTTACACACACAAAAAATAAAAAATGAAGGGTTCAAGCCGAATGTTTACGATCGGTTTAATCTCATCATGGTATTCATCAAACATTGGAGTATTACTATTAAACAAATATCTTCTAACAAACTATGGATTCAAATACCCAATCTTCTTAACCATGTGTCACATGACGGCTTGTTCGTTATTCAGTTACGTTGCAATTGCTTGGTTGAAAATGGTACCAATGCAAAGTATTAGGTCACGTCTTCAGTTTTTGAAGATCGCTACGCTTAGTCTTGTTTTCTGTGTTTCGGTCGTTTTTGGTAATGTGTCGTTGCGGTATCTTCCTGTGTCGTTTAATCAAGCTGTGGGTGCTACTACTCCTTTTTTTACTGCCGTTTTTGCTTATGTTATGACGTTTAAGAGAGAGGCTTGGCTTACTTATCTCGCTCTTCTTCCTGTTGTTACTGGTGTTATCTTTGCTAGTGGGGTAAGTTCACATCGTAACTTCGCACTTTTTTCTTCTTCCTTTTCTCTTTTTCTATTTTTATTTTTATTTTTATTTTATTTCTGCTAATTCATCCACTTGTCGGTCATCAATTGTCGGTGATGGAATTTAAATAGGAGAGATCTTTGGATTAGCTTTTCTAATTTTTTATTTTCTAACTCACTTGCATAACAAAATATAATTTTATGAAAATCACCAATAATTGAATAATATATCATTTATACAAAATCTTTTAATTTAATCAAATTTAATAGATCTTATAGTAATGGATAATAATGCATACATTGACTAATTAAAGAAAATTATTAGTCAAAAAATTCATAGTACTACTACACACTTTGTTTTTTATTGTAAGTAGAACTTGTCTAATTTATAAGTATATTCTAGACCAATTTTGGAATGCTTAATATGCTTTATAAGTATAGTGCTTTAATTACAACTAATGAAAAACTTATAATATGCTTAAAATAATAAGGATTTAAAGTAATATGCTTAAAATAGTAAGGATTTGTAAAACTGATTTACATGGAATGTTTATATCCATTAAATTCATATAGGTGAGTGATTTATTACTTACATTGTACATAAGAATCTCTACTTATGAAATATCTGTTTTAAGTTTGTCTAAGAAGCTGAGCTAGCTTTGATTTATATGATGTCTGATACCATATGAAATAGCTTTGATTTATGATGTTCATGTTGTATGGCGTTCTTTGTTTTCGGTGGACTTATATAGTGTTTTGATCATGGATTTGTTGAAATCAAACTAAGAAAAATATGTTTATCCGCTTTAGTTGCTCCTCAATCAAATTCAACTCTTGGTCAGGGACAGCTTAAGTGGTGGTCAATCTTTTTCCTTCTATGTATTCTTCAAGTGATTTCGAAAAGTGGAAAATAAGAATACTCTATGGTTTCTGATGCATTTGTTATTGTTTTATTTCTTTGCTTATAGGGTGAACCGAGTTTCCATTTGTTTGGGTTCATAATATGTGTTGCAGCTACAGCGGCACGAGCCCTCAAATCAGTGTTACAGGGAATTTTGCTTTCATCTGAAGGGTATGTACTACGTATGAGGAACATGCTATTTACCTCATTACTTTGTTTTCTTCTGTTGTCAAGTTGTATAATAAATGGGTACTGACTTCAACAGCCTTCTTGTTGTATATTAGGGAGAAGCTGAATTCTATGAACCTTCTCCTTTACATGGCTCCAATGGCTGTTGTTTTCCTTCTTCCTGCTACACTTTATATGGAAGAAAATGTGGTTGGCATCACGTTGGCTCTTGCCAGAGATGATGTGAAGATCATTTGGTACCTTCTATTCAATTCTGCACTTGCGTATTTTGTCAACCTGACCAATTTTTTGGTCACGAAACATACCAGTGCTCTCACCCTTCAGGTATGCCTCCCTTTTCCATATAGTCCTACAGCTTTATTTTCTAAATTTATTTCTTTACTCAAACGAACATGCCTGCTGTCTTTTTAGTTGGAACATCAATTTTTTGCAATTGTCATAAACAAGTTTTTGAAATTCTTGGAAAATAAGTTAAGGGGTTGGTGCTGAAAATTTTCCACTGGGTCCGTAAAGCTTGTACTAGGGCAGTGTTTTCAAATGCTTCTATTGCTAGACATCATAAGAACCTAGAGCTAGGAATGTCAACTTTTTTTACTGAAATTTTGTCTGTGATTTCAAATACCTATAGGCTCTCTTTCTTTTTTAAGGGTGTATATTTTTCATTCACCTTTTTTAGATCAGGGAAAGGTTTAATGAGTGTGATTCAAATGATGTTAAGTAAGTAGATATATTGTTGGCAACATGTGCATTTTTCATGTAATCCAATATTTGTTATTTTTTTTATGTAAGTTGATGTTTAACAACTAATCCTCAAGAATTTGCTCATATAGGTACTTGGGAATGCTAAAGGAGCTGTAGCAGTTGTAGTTTCAATTCTAATATTTAGAAACCCAGTTTCAGTCACTGGAATGATGGGTTATTCACTCACAGTCCTTGGAGTTGTACTTTACAGCGAAGCCAAAAAGCGAAGCAAGTGATTATGATCATGCGACACACATCGTTATTGCAAAAATCAGCTGTGAATTCTGTATACTTCGACAACCACAAGGTTCCATGAGACAAATTTGTTAGATGGCTTTGATCAGAAACATGATGTTTCATATTCTATATAAGAATTCTTTTGGCCCCACATGGAAATCCAGTCTCATTGAAGGAGTTCTCCTTTGTATTAGCAACTGTCCAGAAATAGCTCATGGTACAAAGTTCAAGGCATATTGAGGAATTTCTTATAGTCATTTATTCTTTGAAGAAAGAATTGTAGAATTGGAGGAGCTCTACTCAGTTGTTATTTACAATGCTTACATTTGTTTATTGATGAGAAAATTCGTATTTTTGATTGTAGTCTATAGTTCCTAATCATTCAGTGTAGTTTTTATGGTTTGTTGAGACAGATATTCTCCTATTCAAAACTAGAAATTACTGTAGCAATTATTTGTTGTTGTGTATGTATCTTTGGAATGCTTTATTTATGCTTAAAATAATTTATAATAAATGTTTTAGCATTAACTTTTGAAGAAAATAATCTGTCCAGAACTCAAGCTGTTTTTATTTTGGACAAAGTAAGGTAGACACACAAACTGGAAGATGTCAGCAACTCTTAAAATGAGTTTATAATTTTTTAGACTGAAATTTGATAATACAAATTAAAATGTGAGTTGTATTGATTTGAGTGACCGAGTTTGCAGGTTTACCTATAACTACAAACATCTTTACTAACAACATTAACAATATTATCAATACATGATGCATGAATGAAGATATTTCATCAAGATACTTTAAGTTTGAGTTGTTGGACTAGATGAGGGGTTAGAAAGATTTATCTTATTGTTTCCATGACTTGTTGATATAGCTGTAGAAAGAAGAGTAGACTGACATTATGAGTCAACATACTAAAAGAAAGATGATGCACATTTAGTTGGATATTCAAAAAAATTAGTCGTATTTCTGTTTCTTTTTCGTAAATCTTTTAATTTACCTTCTATACAGGTGGATACAATGAAGTTGTATGTGAAAAACTATTTGATGCAATTGTTCTTTAGTATAGTTCTTTATATTGTAATCAACACTATCAAACTTGGACCAAATCGCTTCCTATCGATTACAAAAGATACATTTGGATGTCCTTTCGTTTTTTATCCTCATCAATATCAAACTGCAACCACTTTCAATTAGTGTGAAATTCTTCCATAGAATAACTACATCTTACACTATCTTTCTATATGTACCATTGATCTCAAAATATATCCCTAATAATATTAGAATCACACACCATTCTATAGGTATACTTATTTATCATCTAACGTCAATTTCATAAGATGTTGCATTTTTTATTTTGGATCCTCTACTGTTGTTGTTATATATTTTTCTTGAATTGTTAGTACTATTGTTGTTCTAGACGATTTGCATTGGGATAATTTTTTAGCAATTTTTTCCATCGTATGATTGTGTTTTTCACATACTACATTAATTTTTAAAACACCAACGCTAAAAAAACATACCTTGCAGGATGAATGATCATTAATATTTTATGGACCTCATATTTTTACACTTCAATTGCTTATATTCTTTATATTTTTCACATTCCAGAATAAATGTCATCTTTCTTTTATCACTCTCATAATTTAAATGCGTAATAAGATGAACATAACACTTCGAATTTAAATGTTTCATCTCGAACCCATTTTATGTAGTTTATATCGAGTTTGAATTTTTTTTTAAAAAAATCAACAAAGAACAAAATTGAAAGATACAAACAAAAACAAATATCACAATTATATACAAACCATATCAATAGTAAAATTGACCAATATTAGGATCATAAAAAACTAGGTTATTATTTGAGATAATTTTTTTTCTATTTTTTATGTCTGGGCATGGTTGGGTCTAATCCAAAACTATTGGATTAGGAAGGGTCTTTGAGTTGAATTGGGCCGAAAGGGTAAAATAAAAAGAAAAGAAAAACAGTTTGAACAATGCATGTATTATTATATAGTTAATACTTCCTTAATTATAAATATAATTTAAGAGAAAAAAAAGGTGTTTTTAGATATAAGCAAATTTTTAATTTAGTCGATGTGTTTATTATTTTTTTAAAACATACCTCTTATTTCAACTATTAATTTATCTTAAAATTTAATAAAATAGGTTTAGCACATTTAAATATATAAATATTTTAGAAACATTAACCTATAAAATAAATACATTAATTATTTCATCAATTTTTCTTAATAAATGGATACTTATAATAAAGAAGGAAGGTAGTATCATGTTTACTGAGTGGCTAAAGTGGAGAGTGACAGGAAGATCAAAAATTCGTTTTTCTCTATATAATATTAACAATTACTAATTGTATTAATATTGACTACTTAAAAAAAAAAAAAACGATGCATGCACTAGGTTCAAACAATTTGTATACGTACACTAACACTAACGAATCAATCTTGGTCCAAATGACTTAATGAGCTATGGAATTGCAATATGAATGTACGTTAAGATATAGAAAGTTGAACCTGGGTGATATATGACTGATGATTATGTATACCAAATTACTTGAAACTATTCCAATAGAGAAAAGAAAGAAAAATCGCGTGGTTCCCGCCACATTATGAAAATCTCTCTAACTAAACTAACTAACTAATCAGTACACTTCTCCTAAAATCTTTCTTTCTCTTCTTCCAAAATGTTTCACACCTTCATCTCCCTCACTTTCTCTCTCTACCTTCTCCTCTCTCTCCTCCCAACAACAACAACAACAACCACCACCACCCCCCTCCCCTCCATCGGCGTCACATACTCCACCTCCCGCCAAACCTCACCATCACCACCCTCACAACCACAACCATCACCACCAGACCGCATATCCACCGCCATGGAAAACCTCAAACTCACCACCCTCCGTCTCGAAGAACCCGACCCATCCATCATCCGAAGCCTCCTCTACACCAACATCTCCATCTTTCTCACCATCCCAAACTACATGGTCACACCAATCGCCAATAACCGCTCCATTGCACGTGCCTGGATCTACACTCACGTGCTTCCTTTCTACCCACGCGCCAAAATCACAACTATCTCAGTCGGCAACGCCTTCCTCGACGTTTACCCTGAATCCATCAACAATCTCCTCCCTGCAATCTCCAACGTACACGTGTCACTCCGCGATCTCGGGATCCGTAAAATCTCCGTTTCAACTTCCTTCTCTTTCGTAACTGCCGTTTCTTCTCCGTTTCCTCCGTCTTCCGCTCAGTTTCAAGAACCTCCGGGCGTTAACCTAATGGGACCGTTGCTTCAATTCTTGAGCGACACGAATTCTTCCTTCTTGATTAATCTTTACCCTTACAATCTTTACCGTTTACGGCCGGAGATACCTCTCGGAATCGCGCTTTTTCAAGAACATCCGTTTAATTTCCGCGACGATTTCACGACCGGCGTTCGTTACCGGAATTTGTTTGATATTATGGTTGACGCGGTCGTTAGCGCGATGGCGTTAGCCGGTTACGAAACGATTCCGGTGGTGGTTACTGAAACGGGATGGCCTAGTTCAGGGAATGAGCTTGATGCGAATTCTGGATATGCGGAGATTTATCTGAGGGGATTGGTGAAGCATCTTATGTCCGGTGCCGGAACGCCATTGTTGAAAGATGGAGTTCGAGGTGTTTATCTTTACGAGCTTTTTGATAAGGAAGGAAATGGGAGAAATTGGGGAGTTTTGTACCCTAACGGTAGTGCAAAGTACAGAATCGATTTCTCTGGAGAATCGCGTTCTTGTGTGATCAATTGGATTAACGTGGGGTTTCTGATTTTGCTCGTTGTTAAGGTGTGTTGCATGGTTTATTAGTTTTTTTTTTAAGAAAAATTGTATTAATGTTGTTTTGATTTTAAGATTTAGTCTAGGAAGGTGTAGAGACTGATATGATGTTAATGATTTTAGGTTAAGTGATTAGTTAATTAGAGTTTAAGTTTGTAATTAGGATGATGTATGAAGCTAAATGAAAAAGAAACAAAATGTTGTGTAGAGAACTTTTGTGAATTGTATTTGAGTCGATGTGTTAATGAAACATGAATACGATTCTTTTCTTGTGTAATTGGGTTCCTTTCGCGGGAAGTTTGAATTATTTGAAATTTTTGGTAATTGAATTATTTCAACTTATATTATTTTGTTTTCAGTAATTGGGTCTCTTTTAAGGAAAGTTTCGAATTGTATTTTTGAAGGAGTTTCTATAGAGGAGACAACTTACACCTAATAATACGAAGAAAAAAGAGCGTATCGATATTATTAAAATTTTAATTAATTATTAAATTAGTTTTTTTATTAATTCATCTACATCAGTATTCATATTGTATATTAAAAGTTGATTAAATCAATAATATTAATATATTTGTTTATTGGTTTTAATTTTAAAAAATTATATAAATTATTTTAGTAATTAAAAATCATAACAAATTAAAAGAGACGCAAAGTGAAAAACTTAAAAAAGTTTTAATTTATTTAAATTATATTATTTAATTATTAATCAATTAATTTAATAATTTTAAAATATAATAATTTACAAATGTACACTTCCATACAACGCGCTAAAATCTTGTACTAGATACTTTCACATTTTTATTTTGGCAAGTGGTCAATGAATCATAATGAATTTCTTGGACACATCATTTGTAATTTTTCTTTTTATGAAAATGTTACTATTTACTTTTTTATATCTGTCATATTAACATCTTTTTCCTCAGAAAAATATTAATCTAATTGTTAATATATTATGTTTTTCTATAAATTGCAGGTATGTTATGTTAGTATCATATTTTAAATTTTAGACATTATTTAATTTCAAACTTCATATATCTCAACTAACTACATTAGCAAAAAAAAAAATCTTAAATAAGTATCATTAATATTGTTATACTTTATTTTATTTATACTTCAAATTAATATTACGTGAGTCACTTTCAATTTTATTATATTATGTATCACTAATATATTTTATGACATTATGAGTATACAATAATGAGAATTATATAGTAAAATAGTTACACTTTTTTATTATTTGCAATGTTTTTCTATGATAAATAATCTAAAGTGACATTTTACATGAAATAAATATCATAACATTTTATTTAAAATAAAAATCATTCATAATTTTTAATGTAATTTTAATTATTTTTTTCTTATATAACTCTTTAGTGATTATTAAATACACAACTTTTAAAACATTATATTTTACATTGATAATAGTGAAAAATTATCAATTGAATAATTTAATAAAATAATTTTTTTTAATTATTATATTTCTTAATATGTATGTAAAAATTTTAAATAACACTATTTAGTATGATATAATATTTCTTTGTAACATGCTTTTTTGTGCAAGAGTTGACCTTGTTTGCACTTTTTCATGTTTCCAACGGCAACAAAAAGGCCCATACTACATTTTTTTAAAAGGCCTATGTTCTGTTTTGACTCAAATTTACAAGCACACCTCTTGTCGTTTGACTAACATGTAACAGAACACCCCTGATAGATATGAACAATACAAGATACATATGATTTTTTTTTACAAGAAAAAAATACTAGTGGAACCCAAAACTCCATATTCCTCCTATAAGGATGAAACTAATATACAGCATCTATGCTCTCCTTTGAGGACCAAACATGTCACATACAGGTTCTGGTAGCAAAAAAAATCTTATTCCTATATCTGCATATGCAACTGTCAAAATATCCACATGGCTGCTTATGATGCTTTTTATTCGGAACCCCTTTGAATTTATCACATTCCTTTGCTTAGAAAAATACTCATTTACTTTGGTACAATTTTCATCATTTGCTCTGTAAAAAGAAAAGCAGATTATTGAGCTTGACATTGTAATCTCAAATGATATAATTCAAATTTCATAAGAAACAGTGATAAAATAATAATTAGTATCACCATTATTGATAACAATTTCTATTTCATGAATTTATAAAAAAAAATACTGTTCCCACATATGTCTTCCGAACTTGAATATAAGAAGGAAAAAAAAACTAAATACATATTAATTAATTGATGAAAATCACCAACCTCATCATCAATGAAGACCAACCTCTAAATCCAGAAGAGACAAGATTATTGATGGTAACATTTTGTTGTGTTTTTGGCTCTCTTGATAACAAAATTATAGACCAACCACTAGCTTGAAGGTTCATGTATAATCTTAACATTACCATGCGCTTTAAATTATTTGCCTCTAATATACAATTGGTAATGCTGTTATAATGAAATCCAACACCAAAAGAAAACATTGTCAATTTACTGCTAATAATATATGCAGATTACATAACAAATGTACAATAATAATTACATTTGAGATTTTATATCAAGAAATTTAAATTAGTATCTTTTAGAAAAAGAAGAAATTTGAATTAGTAAACTAATGCAAGTTGGAGTAACAAACCATTTATAAAAAACAAATAATAATTAAGTCTCCAAAATTGTAGATGTCACATATCTAAGCATTTATCTATACTTTACATTATGTAGAATCATGGTACATATATTACAAAAGGATCTACTAATAATACAATAAACAAAGTTCATAAAGATTACAAATTACTTCAAATTTTTCTATATGAAATTAAATCTTCAAAAGTGATGAAATGTACTGTGATAAAGAAAACAAGAAAGTAAAATTTCTGCAAAATCTGAATCCTACTTGCAGTCAGGAATCTGCTTAGTCAAAAAATCAAACACCTTAATTTTGAATTTGGAAAATCAAATTTAAATTGTTTGACTTAAAATTTCCTCACAACATGAAATCAAAATCATGAAAACTTAACCAATAGAAATAAAATCCATTCTTCAGAACTCAGAAGCAGAATTAAAAAACATATGGTTAGATGATAACATTACCTTTGATACAAATTTGAAGAACGAGGATTCAATGGAAAAATGCCATCTATATCCATCAATACCACATCAAGGCCATCATTTGATGATGTAACACCATTGAAATAATCTTCAATCACAGATTTGGTTAAATCCAAGTCTCTAGCATATTGACCATCTTTGATATACTTTACAGCTAAATCCTTACAAATATTAGGAACATTATGCTGTTCCAAATTATTGAGCTTAGTATGCAGAGAATAAACTTTGCAATAATCATATTCATCATTTATTTTCCTAAACTCAACAATTCCAGCATTGGTACTTTTACATGATTGCAGCATCATTGAGAGTGAAACCAGCAAAGTAATTAATAAAAGTCCAATAGTAGAAAATCCGGCAATGAAGATGGTTGCAGAAAAAGATGTAATATAGAATCCAGATTCTAACACATAACTGCTTCTCATTTCTATGAAAGAAAAAAAAAAAAAACACAGAACAAATAATCATCAAATTAGGAATTTTCAATTTCATAAATATTTTGAAACTTTGTTGTTTTCGAAAATCAAATTCGTCAACGTTATAATTTCAGAGACTAAAATGGGAATTCATACCAGAACCATCTGAGAGAGTTCTTGTAGAATACATATGCTCCATTTGATGGCCATAAGCAGACATGATAACTTTTCAAGCTATTTCAACTATCCTGAAATATTAGTGAAATTTGTTCATCATTAATTTCATATCATCAATTTCAATGATAAACTAAACAATGAAAATTTCCCTTAAATTTTGTCTGTTCATTTGTTCTATAAGCTTCTAGCATCTAATTCCATTAAGCACCACCAATGAGTTAGGATTGAATCTAATATAAGAATATTAAAAAATATTACAAATTTTGTCAGACCAAATTCCAGCTGGCATATGATGTGATGTGACTCAAAATTCCTAGTTTCTAACCACATGGCTTCACATCATAATAACTCAGCAATCATAACAAACAAAACTCAAATTGGTTAAACAAAGGTGAAGAAAAGAGAGTTGAAAGTTGAAACTGACCCCAAAAATTGTTGTTTGTTATAAACTTCTAAAACATAAGAGATTTAACAGAACATGTGAGAAAAGTAAACATGTTGTGAACATTTACATGTGGAGTTAAGCCTGTGATTTGGGAAGGTAGTACTAGAGACAGAAAAGAGGATATATATGAGAAACAAATTATTATAATTTATTATGATGATGTGGCAAACTGAATTATGGATGAAAGATGATGATGTTTAAAATAGAATAATGTACAGCTAAGTCTTTCAATTTAACGTGCCTTTCCTTCGTTGGAGAGTTAGAATAAGAAATAATTTCGTTTTTTGATCGGTATTTTGGTGAGACCAAAATGATGGTTTAAAGTGGATAATGCTTAAAATTCATTTGCAAATTTAATAATATTCTAGGACATTTTTTGTAAGTAGAAGTTTATATAAAAAAGAAACAAGTTTGTTTTTGGTGAGTGTCGTTGTAATGTGACATTTATTAGTTTGGTGACATTATTAACGTGTATATAATATTGATGATACGATGTGAGTGTGTAGATAGTCCACTTGGCAATGGTTGAGTGGTGGGAGGGGGTGTAAAGAAAGTAGTGGCTAGATTCTAGATTGAGTAGATTCCACCGTCTTATGTATCCCATTTTATAATAATCATTCATAAATAATGCACGATACTCTACTCTTCTCGTTGCAATCACAAAGTTCCCTCTCCAGCTGGCAATCTGGATAATCTTCTGATCTTAATTCAATTATTTAGATTTAAGTTTATTATTTCAAATTATAAAATAAAAGTATATTTTTTTAGATAGTTATGGAATGGCAATCAACATATATATTTGATTGGGGGAAAATCCAAATTTGTTTCCTTTCAAATCCAATCAACATCGCTCATTCATCAGTTAACAAAGAGGGAATAGTTACAATTTAGTTTTTTTTTTTCTAATTATTTTGCTCTAATTATTTATTCACCAATATATCTCTTCTTTGTTTATTTATTTATTTAATTTCTCTCCTCCTGTATTTGTTTTGTTTTGTTTTGCTTGAAGTTGAAGTTAAATTTGATAGTTAAATATATTTGATTTTTTTGATTTTATGAAAAGAAAAAAAAAAGAAATACAATTATTAACTTGTAATTATTATGATCATCTTTTACAATAATAAATTAATAAATTTAAAGTGTTTTTATGAATAGATAAAATAAATTTAAAGTGTTTATTTTTATTTTTAAAAAACGTGATATCTTAAATTAAAAATTCAGTTTTTATTTTTTTGAAAATATATCTTTTATTTATCCGCTGCAAATGTTATAAGAATATAATATAAATTATTATATATATTATTTTGAAATTTAAGTTGTCACACTTATAGATTTTTTTTTTACTACTCAGATGTAAGAGTGGAAAAGACAAAATCCACCTCCACTCAACACCATTACCACGCTTAGATTCAACCTCAAATTAATGTGTATATGAAAAAATATATCTCAAGTTAGACTCGTTAAATAAATTTAAAATATTTTATTACATTAATCTATGTAGTAGAACATTGTTATCTTTATTTATAATTTATTTATAATGTAAAATACATTTATTTATATAATTCAAAAACTTCTTATCAACTATATGTTTTAAATGTAAACATGTATCAATATTGTATATAATTCAAAAACTTCTTATCAAATATATGTTTTAAATGTAAACATATATTTGATATTAATTACATTCAATTAATTTATATTTTTAAATTATTATTAGTGTCACTATGTCAATATTAATATCTTGTGTAATTTATATATCAATACTCATATTTCCCAGATAATTAAACATGCATCATAGATCTCAATCATAGTACTCAAACTCATATTACAGTTACACCAAATCATCTAAGATGGCCAAATTTATAAATATTCAAATGAGATCAGATACTCTTGCCTTTCTTCTTTTCATGAGGAAAAAAAACTTTTAATTTTCTTTTGACTTGGAATGACAAAAATAATTCTTATATGCTAAATAGCGATAAAAATATATGTCGGACACATACAAAATAGTTTCTTGATATCTTTAAATAAATAAATAGATATTTTAACTATTCAATAATTAATTGATATGAAAATAGATATAATGATATTTATATTTGTAATAATTTATTATATATATTTAAAACATACTCCGCTGCCACCTCATATTTTCTTTTACATATGCAAATATTTGCCACATCAGCTAAAAAGCTGATGTGTACATCTTCATAAAGAGTTTCTTCAGTTTTTAGCTTTTTGACAAATTTTATATCATCCACTATTTTATACTATCTCCTATTTAAATATTATTTCATAACATCTACTTAAAATTTTATAAATTAATTTCATGTTATTATTTCATAATGTTGCATTATTATTTCATAACCGTTGTCCAATATCTTTTATATTAATTATACATTATTTTAAAAAATTAATATGAAGTTTTATGTCAATAATATATATTTAATTTTATCGATCTAATTTATAAAAGAGAAGTACGCAACAATAATATATATTTAGTTTTATATCAATAATATATATATATATATATATATATATATATATTCAATTTTATCAATCTAATTTATAGAAGATGAGTACCCAACGATAATATACATTTAGCTTTATATGAGTATTATTATTGTGTCTTCGAGAGAAAATTGTTTTGACGTATATTATTCTACTTCTTAAAACAATCTACGATTAGTGGCTTGCAACCCAATTATTTTGAAAGTAGATATAGTTGAAATTTTTTTATTATATATTATTATTATTATTATTATTGTTATTTAGCATATAATATTATGTATAACTACTAATGTGTTATGAGTTATAAATTAAAGTACAATCAATATATAATTTTCTACATGTAAAACTAAAATAGAGTAATCAATATATATATAATTTCAATTGATCTTATTTACGACATGAAAATATATTGACAACTTAAAAGACAAAGAAAATTGTTCATATTATATTTTTCTAAAAATATTTTGAAAATAAATTTAGATCTGACAACACAATAAAAGAACATGACTAATTTGATTATGCGGTAGATAATTATATATATTAATATTTTTTAAAATACTTTTAATATTTTTAACACTAAATATAATTTATGAATTTTGTTTGTAAGATGATAATCACTATGGATTTTTAATATTAAATATATGAATTAATTACAATTACATTCTACAAAATATTTTACATATTCTCAAATGTGTGTTTGTCAACTCATATATAATAACTACTCAAATAAACTTACTTGAAAAAATATTATACAAACAAAATAAATAAATTATATTATTTTAAAATTTTATTCACATTACTAATAATATGTTAACATTTATATATTCCGTGCAACGCGCGGGTTATATTCTAGTTTATATTTATTAATAAATTAGTATAATTATAATTTTGTTTCTATATTAATGTATTAGTATTTTTTATGATAATATTTTGAGATGTCTTATATTTATGTGTTAATGTATTCATATTTTTACATGTTAATATTTCTCTTGTGTGGTCAAAATAGAAGAAAATTGTGTAATTTAAAAAAAAATGGTACAAAAGTTATTATTTTTTATTTAAAAATATGATATATATATATATATATATAATATACTTCTCGATTATTCTTTTTATTATAATATCTGCATATACATGTGGATTATTGAAAATCTACTAAATACCATTTTGAAAGATATTCATTTTTATTCAAGAAAACAAATAGTGAATGGTTACTCATTGCCCTCTTACTTTTGGGAGAGTAATTACTAATAACTATAGTATGAGTGTTCAGTGAATTTATTTTTCTTTTGACATAGTAGAGTTCACTGCATTAAACATTCTCACTCTTAGAATAAAGTAAATGGATTTAAATAATTTTGAATTAGATAACTTGCCAGCTTTAACAAATTGGTAATGATTTATAACAAAAAAAAAAAAATGATAATATTCTCGTACAGAGAAATTGCTGCCACAAAAAAAAAAATGCTTGGGGGACAACCATGGGCCATGATCTGTTTCAAAATCTGAACCACCAACAATTGATTCTTAATGTTCATTCAGATCTTTCTTTCTATTATCAATCAGTTCATTACGTCTAGATAGTAGTATATGCTTTAAGAACAGTTGTCCTTTTCTCTTTTTATTTTAAAGCCATTGTGTGCCAAAATCTAAATGTAATGCTCAATAATTAATTAAATTTACAAGTTGTTTTAATTCATTAACTTTTTCAAAATTAATTCAACATAAATTAAAAAATTGTATCATAAAAATAAACCTGTGTCGGAGTAATCATTTAAAAATTGTAAGAATTACAGTGAAAATCAAATACATGTTATTTTGTTGTTCCAAATTGTTGTTCAAACACCCAATATGACTAAAATTTAATTAGTCACGAAAGTCTTTTGTCAAATTATCAATTCAAAACTTTAAGACAATAAATATATGAATTACCATTTTTATAAATTTTATATTTTGACACTAATGTAGGGTTTAACCATTTACAATTAATCTAACAATCTTCTTTCAAAATGTGAATATTCACATCTTATAATTGCACAAGAATCCAACACCAAGATCCATTCTTGCTCTCCCACTAAGTCAAACCAGACTCTTATATTAGATGATAATGACAATATAAAAATTATTACAACATATAGAATTATCTCAAACACCCAATAACCATAGTACAATCACACTCTCCAAAAAAAATAATTAAATTACATCTCACAACGGTATAACACAAAAGTATAAAAAAAAAAAAAATTCAGATATAAGCTTAATGGATTTCTGATTAGTGCGATTTAAATCGAAAAACTAAAAATATGTATATAACATTTGCCTCCCTTTTCTTTTACAATTGTAAACAATGTGACACTTTTTCAAATTTCAACCCATCTCATCCTTAGGACATTTACGGCCTATATAATTTTGTATATTTTAATGAAAGAATCATCTTGTAAAAAAAAAAAAAATAGATTCATCTTGTCAAAATAACATGTAAATGTTTAGTACCTGAGAAATGGAGGAAACACCTAAGTCTGTCTTTGGAATTATCAATCTAGAAATAAAAGTACCCTAACTTTTTTGTCTTTTCAAATGAACATGTAAAAATTTTCCTTGAAAATCCCGATTACTTTTCAAGATAGATGCTGCATTCACATATTATAACAATAAGGATTTTTCTGTAGAAAGCTATTACAAAATATAGTTGTCAACCCCAGAGAGGATAGGATCATAGAAATAAACATGGTATGTAAATGTGTCCTAATATGATTCATTAGCTAGTTAGTTACCCCTCCTTTTATTTTTCAATTTGTACATTATGTTTGATTTTCTTTTCAATAATTGAAGTAAATATGCTGAAATTTCTAGTACTTCTATGACTGCAACATTGCTCTATGCGATGGTGCATCAGAAGATAAGAAGAAAAAAAAATTAACTTGTGCATTAGGCCAGCCTTAAAATATCTAAACTCAAAATGTAAAAATTATAATTCATGTCTTGCAGGCTATTGAATTGGGAAATGGTAAATGGCATGGTTCAGTTAGTGGAATAGTTTGTGCACCTATTGAAAAAGTTTGGACCATAGTCTCACAAACTAAGAACCTTCCTCAATGGATGCCAATGGTAGAAAAATACACAACCTTATCCGGAGATGAAGACAAACAAGGCTATGTTAGGTTAGTTTCTGGTTTCATGTTTCCTCAACAAGATGGAGAAAGGTCATGGATCAAAGAGAGGTTAATTTCATTGGACTCTTCATCATATAGCTATGTTTATAAAATGGAAGCAAGCAATGTTGGTTTGGATGGATCTTTAAATTCACTTAAACTACTTGACTATGGAGATGATGAATCAACGATTATTCATTGGTCTTTTGAGATAAATCCTCTACAAGATGTTTATGAAAATAGCTTAGTTGATTATCTAGGATTTATTTATAAATCTTGTATTAATAAGATTGAGGGTGCTATAGTAGTTGCATCATGAAATGTTTTGCCATCCCAATGAACATCGTTTGTAATTCACATATATAAAAGAGTCATACGTAAATTACTAACATTAATTTTAGTCCTTCAAAAATGTCAAACATGTCACTTTAATTTTGAATGTATCAAAATTATATATATTTTTAAACGCCTTTTTCATTAGCAATATTATAAAACAAATTGACTAACAGAAGTCACGTCAAATACTAAAATAATTAACGAAAATCATAATGGAGGATTAAAAGAACTTTAAAAACACACTTTTAAATACGTTTTTATAATTTTGATATTGGACAATTGTATTGACAATGATTTACATATTTAAAAACTAAAATAATCCGTTACTGTTTTTTTTTTTTTTACAAAAATAACCCTTCCTCTTTCTCATCACAAGAAAGAAGTGATCCTAGTCATGCAATCAATGTGATGAGTAAAATGACTTCGACTATATGTGGTACATATTATTAATACATCTTCTTACACTATAGATTTTAATATATGTCCTTTTCTTATGTGGTGGTACTCAATTTTCAAACATATCTATATATGCACAAGTGGTTATGCAATGAATATTGTTTTTAACATCAATAAAAGAGGTGGAATCACTTTCAATCATTGTTTTTATTTCATAATTCAATTCAATACAAGAAAGCAGTCAGCTGCCTCTTCATTTCAAAATTGTTAAACTCTATTATGACTTAATAAACTTCTTTAACAGTGATAATAATTCAACCTCTTCAATTTCAACTAATTGTTGGAAAAGATGTGAAACAGGGAAAGATATAATTTTATTTTACAATGCAAAAAATGTGAGTTTTGATCTTAGCCTAATTAATGAGGTGAATTTAATTTAGTGAAGTACAAAAGCAGCAAGTTGTGACAAGGAATTATAAAATTTCAAATTGAAAAAGATAAGCTATTTGAATCATTCTGGTATGTTTTGATTTTGATGGTACATCATATATCTTTACTTGACATGATCATCACTCACTGCTACAATCCAATGTTGCAAGGTATATATTATGGAAGAAAATAATAACATTTGAAATATATACATACATACATACAAGGGAAAAAGATAGTGAAGAAAGTTGAGAAAAAAAATATTATTGGTAATGAGAAAAACAAATATTTATAGCTGAGCAGTAGTTTTCATCACATAGGAATGATAAGGCCTACATTATGTAGCATGCAAGAAACCTTGGTATAATTTACATATTATAAATATTCCATTTTAGTAGTCACCTACCATATGTAAAACGACACAACATCACAAATTATTCAATTATATAAATGTTAATGTGCTTGGTCTTACAAATTAGTATTCAAACTATAGGAGATTAATAATAAAGGGTCAAAGAAGGATTTAAGTGACAGAAAATTTTAATTGCTTTAGAGAATGGAGCCACGCCTTGTGGCAACACTTTTGGTGGCTTTTTTATTTCCAACCTTTGTTCAATCCTTGGTGCGTCATTATAATTTTAATGTAAGTACACTTCTCATGCCAAAAAATTTAGATTCATTTTTAGTGAAATGTGACAATAATTAAAAAAAAAAAAATCAGCGTAAAGGTATTATCAAAGTAGAATTTATTGTGCTAGTGATTCTGATAGAATTTGAATTTTGTCTTTTGAAGTTACAAGTCGAGTTTTTATTACTGAGCATCTGATGGACTTCATGATTGGTCAATGTATACAGGTGGTACTGAAGAATTCAACAAAGCTTTGCTCAACAAAATCATTTGTGACTGTCAATGGAAAATTCCCAGGGCCAACTATCTATGCAAGGGAAGATGACAATGTAATAGTAAGGGTCACTAACCATGTTAAACACAATGTTACAATCCACTGGTGAGAATTTCATCTTCTTAACTTAGAAAATAATTGGCAATGAAATATTTGTTCATGGCCTTAAGTTTTAATAAATTACTTCAATAACAAATAATAAAATAATGTCAAACTGTTTTCCTATAAACTATTAGTTGTATCCATAAGATATATATATATATATATTTTGGAGAATTCATAAAAATAAACTAAAATCAATTTATAGACATGACATTAACTGTTTTCATAAGTTCTCTAAATAGTTTCATAAGTGTTTATACTAGTAGATAATTCAAAATCAAATATATTTTGAATAAATAGCTTAAGTAAGCGCTTATAGCATAAACGCTTATCATATAACATCTTTTATAGACCATGTGATAAGAGTTTGATATAAAAATGTGATCTTGCCAACAGGCATGGAATCAAACAGCTTAGGACATGTTGGTATGATGGGCCGGCATATATCACACAATGCCCTATTCAAACAGGACAAAGCTTTGTTTACAACTTTACAATCACAGGACAAAGAGGCACACTTCTTTGGCATGCTCATATCACTTGGCTTAGAGCCACAATGCATGGTGCCATTGTCATTTTGCCTAAAAGAGATATTCCTTATCCATTTCCTAAACCTGATAAAGAAAAGATCATCATTCTAGGTAAGTTTTGTTGCTATTTGTAATTTAACTATTTCATAAGAAAAATAGTAATAATTTATTTTTAACCTTAGCAATTAGTAGTTGTGTATTATATTTGTTTGTGCTAATTAATCTTGATTTGTATGAGTTTTAGGTGAATGGTGGAAATCAGATGTTGAAGCTGTGGTTAATCAGGCCACAATTTCTGGTCTGCCACCAAATATTTCAGATGCTCATACCATCAACGGTCACCCCGGATCGGTTCCCGGTTGCATTTCTCAAGGTATTCACCATTTACAAAATTGGTTATATTATACTTTGATACCGCATAGAATCATAGTCAAATACAGTTGATACATAGTTGATACATACAACTTCAATTTATATCTCTATCAAATAACTTTTTAAAAACAAACTCGGTGATACAAATTTATTCATGTTTCTATATGTTTACACCTATTTTAAAAAATTGAGCTTTATGAACTTATGCAGGTTACACTCTACATGTAGAAAGTGGAAAGACCTATCTTCTACGCATTATAAACGCCGCATTAAACGACGAACTATTCTTCAAAGTTGCAGGACACAAACTAACAGTTGTTGAAGCAGATGCATCTTACATTAAACCTTTTGAGACAGACACAATATTTCTAAGTCCAGGGCAAACCACAAATGTTCTTTTAACAACAAACCAAAGTGTTGGCAAATACTTAATAGCAACAATTCCTTTCATGGATGCACCAATTGGTTTTGACAATGTTACTTCAATTGCTACACTTCACTACAAAGGAACACAACCTGATACTAAACCAATTTTAACAAACATTCCTCCACTCAATGCAACAACATTAACAAAAACATTCACTGATTCTCTTAAAAGCCTTAATTCAAAACAATATCCTACAAAAGTTCCATTAAAAATTGACCGATCTCTTTTATTTGCTATAACTGTTGGCATTGATCCATGTGATACATGTACTAGTGGAAACAAGCTTGTTTCTGCTATTAATAATGTCACATTTTTAATGCCTACTATATCACTTCTTCAAGCACATTACTATAACATAAAAGATGTTTTCACTGATGATTTTCCTGCGAATCCGCCGTTGGTTTTCGATTATACCGGGGCTGATCAACCGGATAATCTTCATACCGAAAACGGTACAAGAGTTTATAGATTGAATTTTAATTCAAGTGTTGAGATTGTTCTACAAGGCACTGCAATGATAGCACCAGAAAATCATCCATTTCATTTGCATGGTTATAATTTCTTTGTTGTTGGACAAGGTTTAGGGAATTTTGATCATGATAAGGATCCATTAAGGTTTAATCTTGTTGACCCAGCTGAAAGAAACACGTTGTCTGTGCCAAATGCTGGATGGATTGCTATCAGATTCAGAGCAGACAACCCAGGTACCAAAAATTTAACTTTTTTTTTTTATTCTAAAACTTTAATAATTACGATAAAAATCAAATATTAATCTAAAGGTTAACAGTCTGAAAATTCTTTAAACTTGCGGTATATATAAATTGAATTCATATTATGTTTAAACGTGTTAAAGACTTTATTTATTTACCATCCTCTACATTAGTATGACCTCTTTATTCCAAAAGTGGGAGGTTCAAAATCAAAGAATATTCTTAGTTTGCATTGTAAATTATATTGATTAAAGTCATGGTTCGTAATCAACATATAGTTTGTTATGACATTTAAATGACGTTGCCTAAATTGTTGTAAATATTATGTGTGAATTATGAAGGTGTTTGGTTCCTACATTGCCATTTAGAAGTACACACCACCTGGGGGCTAAAGATGGCATTCATAGTAGACAATGGGAGAGGACCCAATGAGTCTAAACTTCCACCACCAAATGACCTTCCAATGTGTTAGAGTTTCTGTTGCAGAAAGAATGAGTGATAATTTGGAAACAACAAAGAGAGTGTAAAGTATATTATGTAGAGAGGTGATTTGACATCAAATTCTTTGTGGTATTTGGATATGTAGATGACATGAATACAAAATTTGGTACACATAGCAATTCTCTTTTGTATTTCAAGTTTAGGATAAAATGTAAATGTGTGTATTTGTTAAAAACTTAGATTGATTTGAAGATTATTTTGAACTTAAAGTGAAAATAAAAATGAATCGCGCCAGGTAGGGGTCGAACCTACGACCTTCTGCTTAGGAAACAGACGCTCTATCCACTGAGCTACAGGCGCTTATTTGATATTTTAATCCCTCATTAGGTAGGTATCTTCTATAATGATCAGAATCAATATTGAAGAAAAAGTTTCATTTATTTGTTAACTAATAAATAATGACATAAACATTAAATACTATTACTAGATAATTATAAATCTTTATAGTATTTGTGTTGATACAAATAATCTATTTATTTTTTGGTCTAATGAATTAACAAGCGCTACGTAAACTAGTAAATTAGAAGAGTTTATTGAATTAGTAAACCAAAATTAATAATACACATGTTGAAATTTTAAAAGTTTTTCAAATAGAAAGGTGAGATGTGAAGATAGATTGTTTTTGATAAAAACATCCATCTAAAAGAATAATTGGTGTACTAGTTTAATTAGATTATTGGTTTCACATTCTTAATTATTTACTAATTTAGTTGATTTATTTTCATAGTTAAGGTAGATTTTTAAATTGCGGACTATATTACATAATACAATTGTAATATCTCAGTTGTAGTGGTTCATCTAACAACCGCAATGCTTGCAATTGCAGTGGATTTGAATGCAAATGCAGTTGCAATTTAAAATAATGGTTTAAGGCCAAAAAAAACAAAAAATAGTCAATTGATAAACATTCACACGAGAAATTTGGAGGGACTACATAGTTGAATTGAGGAATAAGTTAGGGATTTCTTTTGTAGCTTTTAATAGTTTAGGGACCAATATGAGGTGAGAGTGATAGTTTATGGACCGAATTAATGCTTTGGTCTGAAATCACCCCTAGTCGTGTTATTCTATCATTTTATTTAAATAAGTGGTTTCAACGTAAATTTAATTTTATTTCGTGTTTTATTGAGAATATCATTGTCTGAGTGCAATATTGTATTGATCGTAGTCTTGATGCAACGTTGTTTGTATATCTTAGAGTAAAAAGTAGTTGCCACCATTATTATCATCTTCTTCACTCGTCAAAAAAAAATTATGGTTAATACGTACAAATCAAAGACCACACAGTCGATTTTAGTTTGAAGTTAAAAAATGATTTATCAAAAGATAGATATAAAACTATGAAATCTCAATCTAAAGCTTTTGACGTGAACTTTCTCCGATCTCAAATATAAGAGAGAGTGAGTCAAAAGAATGGATGTAGGTCACCTGATTTTTTAAGAGTATATTTAAAGGTATAAAAAGGGAGGTTATGACCCTTACTCTATTCTAAAACTAATTTTTAAATTAAAACTCAATCTTTAATCGATGAGGTACAAGTTTAATGATAACAGTTTCATATAAGATAAGATCATGTTGGTCTCAAAATATATAATAGTAATATATACTAATCTAGATAGTCAATCGTGGTGGTTCCCGGCGTGATTGCGCCGGAGCATTTGGTGTGCAGCGCAGAGAAAAGTACGATCGCCGACGATCCAGGCACGTTTGCGGCCCACGTTTCGGGTCACGTGTTCCCAAAGTCCAGAAAACGTGATTTTTTTCTTCAATAAAAACCAATATTACCCTTTCATTTTAAAACATTTTGGAGGTATTTTTGGTATTCCATACTTTATATTTCACTAATCCTAATTTTAGTAACTTCTTCTTCCTCGTTCTTCCTATTTTTTGTTCCTCTTCGCTGTTGCTTTTGTTTTTCCACCACCAGTCGCGTCACCTAGCTTCAAACTGCCGCGCTGTCTCCAGCTTCATACACTACCAGTTGCACCGCCTCGTTCTTTTTATTTTTTATTTTTTTTATCTTTAGTTTTTCTTTTCTATAGGTACTTATTTTCTTTGTTCTTTTTTTTTTTCTTTAGTTTTTCATTTCATTTCTTTTGTTACTTAATTACTCAGTTTTTTTT
>JBBPBS010000247.1:870764-883703 GCA_037974835.1 Cicer judaicum
AGTGTATTTGAATATTTGAGTTATAGATTTGATAAAATTTGCATTATATTGAAGATGATTATTAATTTAATGGGTTTTTGGTGAAAATTTTGATGATTTTTTTGAATTTTTGTACAAAAAATAATAACATTGTCCAAATTTTAAAACATAAAATATAAAATTGTCACTTAAAATTAAAATAAAGAACTAAAACGTTACTTAAAATTAAGTTAAAGGACCATGAATATAATTTAATCAAAAATTTATATTATATCATATGAAAATTAATCTTTAGTTTCAAATACTATGTTAACAAACTTCTATTTGAGATAGAAATATTGCAATAACTTTTTAATAAAAAAAAAAAAAAAACTTTTGAAGGGATTACTAACAACTTCCATGTGTATTATTATTATTATTATTATTAAGAATGTGTAGATGGATATCATCTAAGAGTATATCCACTTTTATTTTTAAATTCCACCCACGTAGTTAATAACCAGTAGAAAAATGTCTGAGTCTGTATTATTGTAGGATCTAAAAAATCAGTATCTTTTTAAAATTATAATATTATTTTAGTAAAATTGTAGATTTTGTTTAAATTGTTTCTTTTAACATTTTAGAATATAAAATTATTTATTAAAGTAAATGTAATTGTCTTCATCTAAAGACTCGCTATTAAATCTACAAATCCCTTATTTTTTGCATATCGGCAAGAACCCCTATGTAACTTTGGTTTTGGTTCTTTTAAACGAAAACAATCATCACACATGAAGCAAATTGATGTGTCGTGCTCTTTCATCCAAGAACAAAATTCAGTTTATCAATGGTACCTTGCATCAGCCCTTACCCACCAATCCGGATATTGAGGTTTGGGAAAGATGCAACAACATGGTCATCTCTTGGATAACAAAAACTCTATCTCCCCATATATCGCAGAGCACCATCTACATTGATTCAGCATCAGAGTTATGGGTTGATCTTCGTGATCTTTTCACTCAAGGAAATCATTTTTGATTTTTCGATCTCCTCTGTGATCTCCACTCAATCAAGCAAGGTGAACGTTCTTTGTCTAGCTATTTCACCAATTTGAAGATTCTTTGGGATGAATTGGAGGATCTTCGCCCAAAACCATCATGCGCATGCCCTATTCCTTGTTCTTGCAAGCTCAGCACGATAGTTCATGATTTCAAGCATCAAGAATATATCTCTTGTTTTCTAAAAGGTTTGAATGAAAATTACAACAAATGATTCCAAGAATTATTCTCTCTCCCTGCCTCCATAGCAGCCCGATTCCAACAATCACCTTAGCAAAGAAGATTATCATATTTTGATTAATCTATTACATCATTCTAAATCTGATGCTGCAACTTCTTTCGGAACCAAGAATTATGTTCCAGATCAATCCAGTCACATAGTAAAGTATTTCCAATACAGGTTTCGTTTCTAATCCTCTTTCTCTATGGATTATGGATTCGGGGGCCTCCGGTCATATTTGTCCCTTTATTAAATGTTTTTCTTCAATTAAACAAATTGAACCCATTTCTATTATTTTTTCAAATGATTTGTCTATTCTTGCATATTTTTTAGGACATGTTTACTTTACTTCTAATCTTTACTTGCAAAATGTGTTGTTTATCCCTCAATTCAATTTCAATTTAATATCTATTTCAAAACTCACTAATGATTTGAATTGCAAACTATTAGGCATGTGGAGCATCGTAATAGTCTTTATATTCTTGATCATATTCATGCCTTTGCTATAGTTTTTTCTATTGAATCTGGACCCATTTCTAATGACCATTGTACTGCCTTTGTTAATGCTACATTGCCACATAAATTTGATGTTTGACATTTTAGATTAGGCCATCCATCAATAACTATATTACAACAAATGTGTAAACAATTTCCTTATATTTCAGTTAAAAAGATCTGATTTGTGACTCTTGTCATTTGGGCAAAATGTCTAAACTCCCCTTTCCCCTTAGTAAAAGTGTTTCTTTATATATTTTTGATCTTATACATGTTGATATTTGGGGTCTTATTAATGTCCCTTCTTTTGATGGTCATCAATATTTTCTAACTATTGTTAATGATTATTCACGATTTACTTGATTTTTTTTAATGCATGCTAAATCTGAAACTCGTATGCTCCTTCAAAACTTTGTTTCCTTTGTTTCAACCAATTCAATACAAAAGTTCAAAAAATCCGCAGTGATAATGGGATTGAATTCAATATGCCTCCGTTCTATTCTCATTTGGGCATACTGCATTAAACCTCTTGCGTTGAGACACCACAACAAAACTCCATTGTTGAAAGGAAACATCGTCATCTTCTTAATGTGACTAGATCACTTCTTTTCCACTCTAAATTACCCAAGAATTTTTTGTCTTTTGCTATTAATCATGTTGTTTTTCTCATTAATAGGTTAACTACTCCTTTTTTACATAATAAGACCCCTTTTGAAATGATATATAAACAATCTTCTACCTTTATGGATATGAAGGTTTTTGTTTGTCTTGCTTATGCTTCCACTTTGCTTCACCATAGAACTAAACTCGATCCAAGGGCCACCAAGTGCATTTTCCTTGGCTTTAGAGAAGGAACTAAAGGTTATTTGATGTTTTATTTACATACTTATACGACCTTTGTTTCTAGGAATGTAGTTTTTTATGAACATGTTTTTCCATATGCTAATCCTAATTCTACTTCCTTACATATTAATGATGATTCTCATGACTCTTTTATTTTCTTTAATGATACTAACATGCCTTTGCCTAACAATGTTTCTGTTAATAATTCCACTAATGATAGTACTCCGTCTGCTTCATCTAGTCTTGATACTAGTCCTAACAATGTACATACTTCTCCTATATTTGATTTTGATGCGCATTCAGATACTCTTCGTAGGTCTTCTAGGTCTAAGAAGGCCCCTGCTTACATACACGATTTTGAGTGTAATTTTGCACATGCTAGGCACCATAAGTCCGATAAATTGTATCCTTTATCCCATGTCTGATCTTATTCTAAATTGTCACTTTCTTTTTATCATTTCGTATCCTTTATTTCTACTGTTCGTGAACCTACCAGCTTTAAACAGGTTGTCACAGACAGTAATTGGACTCAGGCCATGCAGTCTGAGCTAACAACATTTAATCAGAACAACACTTGGACTCTTACTGAGTTACCACAAGGTAAGAAGCCCATAGGTTGTTTATGGGTTTATAAGGTAAAATATAATGTTGATAGTTCTATAGAACGTTAGAAGGCACGTCTTGTTGCCAAAAGTTATAACCAAATTGAAGGCATTTGATTATTTTGATACTTACTCACCTGTAGCCAAGCTCACTACTGTAAGACTCTTACTTGCCCTTGCATCATCTCATAATTAACATTTGCATCAGTTAGATGTTCATAATGCTTTTTTACATGGAAATTTAGAAGAGGAAGTCTATATGCAATTATCCCTTGGGTTATTGGTTCATAATCCAAATATTGTTTGCAAACTTAACAAATCTCTTTATGGTTTAAAACAGTCCAATAGGCAATGCTTTGCTAGACTTTCATCTGCTCTCATTTCAAAAGGGTATACTCAATCTAATTCAGATCATTATTTATTCATTAAATTCATTTCCTCGTCCTTTACTGCCTTATTGATATATGTTGATGACATCATAATTTCTAGAAACAACATCGATGAAATATTTGAAATTAAATCTTTTTTGAATTGTACTTTCAAAGTTAAAGATTTGGGCCACTTGAAATACTTTCTTGGCCTTGAAATTGCTAGGTTCAAATCTAGTATACATATTTCCCAAAGAAAATATACTTTAGATATTTTATCTTGATGTTGGTATGCTTGCCTCTAAACCGTTCTTTTTACCTATGCAGAAAACATCTAAATTCAGCAAAGATTTAGGCCAACCTCTCACTGATCCAGCATCCTACAGAAGACTCATTGAAAAGCTTATCTACTTGACAAATACTCGACCATATATTAGCTATGCGATACAACAACTTTCCCAATTTATGTCCAGTCCTACAAAATTTCATTATGACCCTGCCATACAAATTCTCTGTTGTCTCAAACTATCATGAGCCCAAGGCATTATGTTGTATTCTTCATCCTTTGTTCAACTTAAAGCTTTCTGTGGTAGTGATTGGGTCAGCTACCCTGATATTAGGCGCTCCGTGAGCGGGTTTTGCATTTTTTATTTTGTGATTCTCTCATTTCATGGAAGTTCAAAAAGCAACCAACAGTTTTGAAGTCTTCTTCTGAGGCGGAATATCGAGCCATAGCGTCAACGGTGTGCGGAATACAATGACTCACTTACCTCCTTAATGACTTCAAGTTGTCAACTATTGCACCAACTCTGTTGTATTGTGACAGCCAGTCTGCAAACATATCGCGTCTAATTCTTCATTCCATGAGCGTACTAAATATATTGATTTGGATTTCCATATCGTCAGAGAAAAGTTGCAACAAGGATTATTTCACATTCTCCCTATTTCTACTCACCTTCAACTGGCGGATATTTTTACTAAGGCCTTAAATTCTTCATCTTTTCATACTCTTATTTCCAAGTTAGGCCTCACTATGCTGTATGCGGCCCAACTTTTGAGGGATCTTAGTTATATTTGTAGTTAGTCAAAGTTAGTTAATTAGACTATTAACCATTTCCTAATTATTCTACTAGGAAGTTAAGTTTGATAGCTTCTATATAAATCAAGGAATCTCTATTGTAAATATCAATTAATTTTTTTTATAATAATAACAATTGATATGATGTACATTCGGCCTATTTTCTTTCCAATTAATTCTTTCATAATAATAACACTTTTGTTTAACATTTTATTTTAATTGATAATAAAATAAATCAATTTAATCTTTATTGAAACATATTGATTTTAAAATAATAGAAATTCATTTAGTATCCTTGCAGTTAAATTTAGGGTAGACCGAAATATAAGGTCACTAAAATCAATATTAGTGTTTGTATTGATATTTGATAATTTTAGAATGGTATTATAGTACTTCAACTTTCATTTGTATTTGCTTATATTTACTATCTTTATTAATATATGATGCATACTGTGATATTTTTTTTATTATTTTAAGATGAGATAGACTTTATCTTCTTTATTATTTCATATATTTTTTAAATGATGAACTCGTTATAGTAAAAAAAATTATATCTTAAACATTCATTTGTTGATTTTCTAAGAGATTATCAAACAAAAAATCGACGTTAACAGTTATACTATACAATATTCACATAAATTTTATTCGGTACAGATGTTAACGTAATATGCATTTTGATAATGTTTATCTTTTTTATATGCTAAATTATGATTATGTATATATAAAAATATCTATGGATACAAATTACTTGCATCGCCCAAATACGGAGTCACATGATGGATGTACGTGGGGTGGGGAAGCTCAACCCAATACCTTATTTGTATAAATTTTTTTGGAGACTAAGTACCAACTTTTATCACAAGTAATACACTTTTTTGCTGTTTTACAAACAGAATTATTATCTATATTATGTTTTTATTCCTTTTGCATATGGGTATTAGTATGAACAACCAATAACCAACAACAATTTTGTTTCATTTCCTTGATATTATTTGTTTGGAAATAAACTTCTTTCTAAATTTTGATACAACAATTTAGGCAATGATATAAAGAGAAGAATTATTCAATGGCAAAACTATCATTGGAGACTCCATGTATTTATTTTTGCGCTACACTCATTATAATTACAATGGAGACTCCAACTTTTTGCAGCTTTTAAAAAATTATATAAGTCGACCTTTTAAAAAGCACACTATTATAGCTATTAGCTACACTCCATGTATGTATTATTCTTTTTCATGCATTGGTGATGGGTGACATTGAAGCTGTGGTGGTTACAACAGTAACCGCACCGATGCCAATAGTAAAAGATATTTTCCTAATTTAATTGTGTCTGGTGAACAGAAACACAAACATGTGTCATAGATTCCACCACTAGATAAAGCAAAAATCTGGATTCTTCAACCACCTTAAAAACTTCTGATTTTTTTATTTTTTGTGGATACTTCTTCAATATGATGCTTGGTCATAAAAAAAATAATGGTCCACCACACTAAGCAAATCTCACACGTGTGGGAAAACCATTTTGATACCCTAACGAAAGCTAAATCTCACACACTAAATTAAGGGCAAGATTACAAATTAAATAAGCAAAAGAAAAGTAGAGAAGAATAACATTAATAATAATAATAATAATAAATAACATATGAAAACAATCCTTAATTTTGTATTCACAAAATTGAGCATCTTCAATGGAAAACTAGCTGCATAAGTTATAGAAGCATATCTGAATCACAAAAAAGAACACAAGCTTATTGCAAGACTATTGTCTAGGAATTACAGTGAAAATTGAAACCCTCTAAAGCTAAAAAAACACTTCAACCACTTACAAGCAACATTTGCAAAGGAAAAACAAAAAGACTTCAAAAGAAGAAAGGGAAAAAATTTGTATATACAACTCTACGTGTCAACATATGCTGCTGCAGGATCACTTGAGGAGGTGTTAATTCCATGGTAAAAGTTTAGCTTTATAACCTCAAGGAATTCAAATTTCACCGGAGACGATTGTAAAATGACCATAGTTTAATTAATAATATGCCGCAGGATCCAAAGGTATAACAGTATCAGGAAAATCTGATCTTGGACCAGCAAGTGAGTAATAAGCAAGAATATGAGCTGGATGTTCAACAGCAACAAGTTCATCTTGTTGATTCTTAACAACCACACGTCTAGAAGGAATCAACTCAATGTTCCAATATGGTCTAGCCATTGCCAAAAGATCGCGTCCAGATGGTGATGCTCCATACCCTTGTACCCATAGATACCTCAAAGATGTTAGCCTAGTTGCAGCAATAGCTAGTGCATACTCACTGAAAAATGAGCACCCTCTCATTTCAAGTTTCTGAAGACTTGGACAACCTTTGGAGAATTCCAACAGTCCTGCATCGGTTTCGCCGACGTAACCGAGTAGCATCCATCTCACGTTTGGACTGTATTGTCCGATGTAACCTAGGCCGACATCAGTTATGCCTCCAGGTCTGAGATAAAGGGCAAATCTTCTAAGCTTGTCACAACCTCTCAGTAATGCCCTCACCCCATTGTCAAGTGGCAAATCACTTATCTTCTCCTCGCGGTCAAGTAAGACGAGGCGAAAATCGCAAAGGTTTTTCAAGTGAGTACCGATGTGTTCCAGAGATGCGTTTGTGATGTCTGATACATAAACAGCCATGTATTCAAGCTCTGGACAGCCTTGTGATAAGGCAATTAGCCCTCTCTGGGAAACAATGCCTTCTTCGTCTTCCATTCCTTGATCGTCGTCGCCTCTTTCAATCCTTAACCTTCTCAGCTTTTTACAACAGCTAGCAAGGACTTCTAATCCTCTGTCTCCAATTACATTCCTCGACTGTCCACGAGGAAAATATTATTGGTTCATTATTAACAACTCAAATGTAGTCCTCGTCATTCAAAATTTATGTCCACATCCATTTCACTGTATTTTATTATTTTTATAGTTTCATGTTTCCTTGTTCAAGTAAAGATTCAAATCAATACAATATGCATGTTAATACATGGGGTATAGTTTTGAATTGCAATCAACAACCATAATTGCAACAAAAACATAAAAGTTTTTGGAGGCTTGTATGACTACAATAGTGGCCATCCGCAATATTTATCTACAAAATCAAGGATTGGTGCGCAATTTAAAACTGAAATATAGCCGATGGGCACTATTGTAGTCATACAAGCAAAACTTATGGAGAAGTAGATGGATAAATTTTGAAGGCTAGAAAACTAGAATTCAAAGACAACCAAACTAAAGATTAAAAGAATCATAGCAAGGATTTGCAGGATGTGCAAATTTTAACTAGAGAAAGTTCTAGAATCTTACCTCAAGGACTTCCAAGTTGGGGCATTTCTGGATTAATGTACAATGATCCTCCGTATCTAGCATTGCATAGAGAAGATCCAATTTTTTTAGCATTGCTGCATAAGGGAACACAAACGGCATTTCATTCTTCCCAATATACGTCAAACCCAAACGACTTAACTTTGCTGGTAATGATATAGCAGAGTACTTTTCTGGATCTTCATTGTAGGAACCTCCACAAAATTCTTCTAGAGAAGATGCATATCGGAAGAAGTTCATCAAATTCAAGATTTCACAATCAGTAATTTTCACAGAGACTAAGTTGGGGCAATTTTTTGCTATAAGTTCGAGGTCCTGAATTTTGACATTGGCAATATCAGTCAAGTAAAAATTAAGTGTCTCAAGAACTGTATTATTCAAAGCAAGCACATGCAGCCATTCACCATCTTTCTCGACAACTGAGCTTTCCTCCATAAACAAGACCCTTAAATTCCTGCCGAAAAGGAAAATTCAGTCACAGTTTAGTAATCAGTAATCAGTAATCACTAATTTAAAAGCAAGCATAAGTCACAAGTTCCAATAATAAATTACTTACACCAATACAGTAGAAAAATTACTTAGACCAAAAAATCCTTAAAATTTTTTTTATACATGTTTATAAACTATTTTCAGTTTATTTTCACAAATTTCAAGGATAACTTATGAAAATAGCTTCAAACTTATACGAAAACAGTTTGATTTTATTTTATTTTAATTATAAAAATAATTTATACATAAACACTTATATAATTTATACATAAACACTTATATAATTTTAGTCCATTTTAACTAGTGATTAGAGTAGAAGCTCCAAGATTGAAAAAATAAAAAAAAAGCTAACTATCCTGAAAAGGCGTAACAATCAAAAGTCAGTATTAATTAGTTACAGGAGCATATGCTTAGAATAAGACAGCTTGGAAAAATAGGCAGAAAAGTGTTTGGTGGTAAGTCAGAGAATAAAGCAGTCACAAACACAATAATACAATAAGATGTGCAAGGATTAGAAGTTAAGTATATTAACTAAGACAACTTGTGACTTCTCACTGAATTGACATATACCATATATTTCAATCATGTGTAGTAAAAATCCAATATAAAACAATGTGGTAAGAAATTGAGATGACAAACTCAAACTATACTAGTACAAGAGATTTTTCAAAATCTAGAGAAGAGAGGAAAAGACAAAAGGATAAAATTATAAGGTAATTTTTTAATGAATGGTTTAGTACGATTGGTTTTTTGCAGATCAAATGAAAAAGTCAAGTTTGAACTTTCATACAAGACAAAGGATTAAGAGGACTTTCAGGATAATGTTCCTAACAGGTTACAAGGAATTGGTCAGCGTAGTTTTAGTGAACAGTTATAGTAAACTAATAATTCCATCATTTTCAGTCCTACTAATCAATGATCAATCACTAAAATGTTCTGTTCATTAGCTGGAGTGAACTCCAGCAATGAAATGAGGTAACTCAGTTTAACGTTGACATTATTAAAATCCATCCACTCATTTTATAGGAACACATAGTGACAAAGATAACAAAACTCTCCATCAAGAGTTTCATAACACATTTGCATTTTCAAGGCTCAGATTTGAATATCAACTGTAACATCAAAGTTTAATGCGATTTAGAGACTGCAACATCAAGATTTATTATGTAAGTTAGTAAGTCGCATTTGATCCCAATTCTCTAGAATATTAAGGATTGTGTATTGAATACGACAAGAATTGTGAATTTGAAATAATAATATAGTAAAATGGGGCACGCTATCTTATGAAAAAGGAAAGAAAAAAAGCTTCCTTTCTAAACAATCTTAAATGCAACATAACAGCATCAGAACAGAGTAGTTTTGTTTTTGTTTTTTAACGAAACAGAGGATTTTCAAAACAAATAAAAAAAAAAAAACGGGTTTATAATAAAAAATGGCGTTACAAATGAAGCATTGAAATTTCGAAAAATCAAACGAAAAAATAATCTCCCAAAAAATAAATAGAAAGATTGAAACCAAGCAATCCCAAAAAACATTAAATATATGAAAAACCCACAAACCATTGTATTGGACCAAATACATTAACCTTCAATGACTCAACTTTTTTGTTATATTTAGGATCATATGGTGTATTATTATTCTCATATTTAGGAATAGATATACTACCAGATATATGCGCACCATCAAGATTTGTATGTACTTGTGACTACAATTTGGTCATAATTATTATCCACAATGCAATCCACTTAAAATATCTATTTTTAGCATTGACACTTCATATAACATGTGTCATTGTTTAACACCAATGCAATATCTTACATTTAATTAAATGACTTGTATTGAGTGTGGACGTGTAAGTGTTACATTGAAATGCTTCATAGCTTAAAACCTTTTTAATCTATTGACAAAAAAAGTTACTTTCCAGTTATAAAAAAAAAAAAAGTGACTTACTTGCAAAAGCGACCAACATAGTAAAGTCCATCAGTGGAGAATCCAGAACACTTCTCTAACTTAAGAGCATGAAGACTATTACATCGCGAACGAGCAAGAATCTGAAGATCAGAATCAGCTACAATCATACGACGAAAGTGTAACGATTTCAAACAATCAAAATACTTAGAAATCTCTTTCACCCAAGGAGTAACAAACCCTCCCCAATTCTCCGGTATCAAGTTAAACATCGCCGCCCTAGGTTTCCCTTTCAATTTTAACGACTCCAAGTGAGGAAACCTTCGCCGGAGTCTATCCGGCGTCGTTGTGTAACACAACGCAATCGTCACGTGCTTCCTCGTCAACGAATCAAGCTCGTACCATCTCCGACACACCTGAGACACCGCGTCTCTGTCTTTCGGGTCGTGGATGTACGGCATCACGCAGTCGAGAACCACGTCGGAAAGTTTCGTGCTCGTCCTACCAACGCCGCCGCACGCGGCTTTTTCCTCCATAGCTGAAACGGTTACCGAAGATCTAGGATTGTTTGTTGAAACAGTTACTAAAACGGTTATCGAAGATCTCGGGAAGTTTGTTAAGGCGGTTGTGAAACGGTTACCGAAGATCTCGGGTAGTTTGTTGAGACGGTTACGAAAGAGTTCGGGTTTGTTTGTTTGTGAAGTTGTTATTACGGATCGGTTACGAAGCTGAGAAAAGAGGTTGGTTCGGATTGGGTGACACGTAGCGCCGCAAAATAGAAGGTTAGTTAGTGGATTAAGCGCGATGAACGATGGAGTTGATGGTGGTTGTGGAAGAAGATTAAAGGGGAGATTTTGACACTGAAAACGAGCCAATTGGATCGGGACCGAACCGCCGAACCGGCCAATCGGAGAATGGAAGAGGAAAAGGGTGTGTGGAATACATAGTGGGAGAAGGAGTTAATAAACGGTAGAGATTTGTGTGGAGAAGGAGGTATCGGACGGTGACAGATGGATGAGTTTTTGTGAGAAAGGGATTTGAATTGAATTGGACCCTTAAAGTATGAGAAAACTTAAAAGTAGAGGTCAGAGTTTAAGTACAAGTTACTATTATTAATGTTTATTATTATTATTATTATTTTAGTAATAATAATAATAATGCTACTAAAAGGAGTATGTGGGAGATGATAAGAGTGAGTGAGAGAAAAAGGCTAAAAACTACAACTACATACCGAACAAAACGACAAAACTCACACCGTTGGAAATTATTCTAGCTATTTCTTTTCAGGAAATTATTCTATAGTTATTATTATGTAATAATACAAAATAAAAATTGTTGAAGGTGTGACATCTTTGGGTATATAAGGACAATTATGTATGGATCATCTCATTGTGTTGTATCACTCCGAAGTATTTGGATTTGAGTTAAAGTTGATAGTACAATTTGAATCTTTCAATTAGAATCTAATGTTTTTGTAAGATAAATTTTGAAGAGTTAAATTTATATTTAAATGTTTATTTGATTTTTCAAATTGAAAAAACTTATAAAGTTATATTTTTTTAAACTCTTTAAAAAAAAATCAACTCACAAATACACATTGAGAACATTTTAATTATACAGTAATAAAAATTGATTTAGAAGAAATTATTTTGTGAAATTAATTGAACGTAACTTAAGTTAAAATAATTTATAATTGAATATAGTTATGTAAAAATAGATTAAATAAAATATTCAAAACTAAAAAACAATTATTGAGATCAAAACTATAAATTATAAGTTCAAGTTATATTTAACTATGGATGATGTCAAAAATCAATTATAGCTTTATGTCAAACCATTCTATGAAAAAAGTGGTAAGATTTATCAAACTTGATTCACAAACAAGAATGAAACCAACCATATCAGACGCACGCAGGGGCATAAGCGGAAGAGATGATCAATATATTCATCTTCTTTGTTGCACCTAGCTCATCAAAAATACAACAACACACCTCTCTTTATAAGATCTCTTTTAAAAGGTAAGACATTGCACGATTTTCTAAAAGATAAAATTTTTAGAGATTTTATCTTTTAATAAAATAGTTAGTACTTTTGATCTTCTGATATTTTGAATCTTATTTATAAAATAAAATCAGGTAAATATCATTTATATTTCTATAACTTAATTTTAGTTACTGTTTTAGTTATTTATTTTATTTTATTTTTAATTTAGTTATTTATTTTAATTTTAAGTGATAATTTGATATTTTATGTTTTAAAATATCAATAATTTATCTTTATTTTTTATAAAAATTCAAAAAACTCATCAAAAATTTCAAACAAAACTCATAAAATTAATTATCATCCTCAATATAATACAGTTTCATCAAATTCATAACTTAAATCTTTAAATAAACTCTCATTTTTAACAACATCAAATAAAAAATGACAAATATGAGTTTATTTGAAGATTTGAATTACGAATTTGATAAAACTTGTTTTATATTATATTAAATAATATAATTAATTTTATGGATTTTGTTTAAAAGTTTTGATAAAAATTTGAATTTTTGTAAAAAAAAAAAAAGATAACAT
>JBBPBS010000247.1:890414-911200 GCA_037974835.1 Cicer judaicum
AAAAAAAAAAAAAAGGGTTATAGCTGGATTAATTGAAAAAAAATATTTAAAGGAACCAAATGACAATATCCATATATATATATATTTATTTGTGTCTAGTTTAAATCACTACGAAATGCATTTTATTTAAAAATATTATCAATTTCTTTAAGGTCTATTAGTCTCTACATATATCTTTTAGATGATTTTTTTTATAAATCTCTAAGTACAATTTAAAGTAGCTGTACAAAATTTCATAAGTTACGAAGTGATTTTTAATTCAAAATACATTTATTTACTGATATTTAATATATGAGTTTCGGTCAAATTTTTTAAATTAAAAAAAAAACTTCTACTAATGATATAAATAATTTACAAATAATGAAATTAATCTATATTCTGTCAAAAAATAATAGACTAATCTATATGCCAAATAAATCCAATGCCACAGCTAACAGCTGGGTGGCCATTAATGGAATAAAAACAGATTGCTTATGAATGTGTGAGGAATTGGTCCTCCTCTACTTATAGAACACCTTCGTGTCATTATACACTTTTATATCTCACTATACTCTTTCAGTATTACAATCAACGTCATTTAATACAAACAAATTATTTTATAATTAATATCATTTTCAATGTGATTTTAATTATTATTTTTTTAATTTGTGGCTTTCAATTAATATTACTTTCTACATTATTTTCAAAATACAAATTCTACTTTATTTATAATAATAAAAAACACAAATAATAAAAAAGAATAATTTAATAAAATCTATTATTTGTTGGTGTTTGTAGCTTTGTTAGCATAACTCCGAATTCAAAAAATAAATAAATAGATAAATAAAATCAACTCGAAATTAGTTTGATCCTCTATTCAACTAACATAATTAGTAGGTGTAGAGAAAAAGACTCTTTAAAAGTGATTAAAATCTTCAAATGAATTTAGCCATCATCAAAGTAGATGAGTATTTCGTTTTAATTATGTGGAATTCTTAATGTTATTTGACTAATCTATATTTGGACAATTTGAAAAGATCTTAACAATTGTTTTTAATCAAAATGTCTTTGAAGCTTTTTGTTATAGAATTAAATTGCAAGTTTGATAATGGTGGATAAAAGCGCATCACAAAGGGTTTTTGGAATTTAATCAATTGTGGATTGATTTCATCGAGTGTTTGAGTATTTTGGTGTTAGTAACGCGGTTTTTTTTAATAATCCAATTTTAAAAAACTCATTAATTTTTTTTTTTTGAAAATTATATATTGAATTATTTTAGTTTTTTACATAGTTAGTAATCGTCATTTACAAATATGATTTTTTTAAGGATGTTTGAAGTTATAATTGCGACTTTTTTAAAGATTTTTTTCCTTCAAATCGTCTTTTAAAATGAAATTTTTTTAAAGATACATAGAAGTCGTTTTCTGGAATGACGATTTTTCAAAGCACATCAAAAAAAATACTTAAAAAAGTCGTTTTTATAAATAATAACTTATAACTAAATCAATAAAGAGATGGTTTAATATATAATTTTCAAAATGAAATATATTAGTTTTTTTTTAAATTGGGTTATTAAAATAAAAACCCTAATAACACTCTTTTATTTTAAAGAGTTTTAAAAAAATTATAATTTTTTTTTGGTTATTAAGATAGGAGTTTTCTTTGTTTTCAATTTATTTTGTCAGAATTTATTGTCCATTAATATGTTATTTAGTTGTATTCGTATCAACTAATTTAATATTATTTTGATTAATTTTATATTTAATTGGTAATTTAATGAATTTTAGTTTGTTTAAAAAAATTATATGATTTTAAAAAATAGTTAAACTCAAGTTATATACTTTGACGTATTTAATTTATAAAACAACTATGAATAAGGAGTTTAGGTTTTTTTTTACTGTATCAACAACACATGCTGATTTTAGAAATGGTGTGGCGAAACTTTCATATGCAAAAAATGAAGAAAAAAAAAATATTATGGCCATTAAATATAATTTTGTTTGATTTTTAAGTTTTAGTTTAATTGACTTAAGATTGAATATTTTATTTTAAATTTAAATATAATATTTTATAAATTAATTATAATAAAATTTATAATTTTTAAATATATATATATATATATATATTGGCAACTTGTGGTCAACTTGTTGAAGAAAGGTGGACAATAAAAGGCCAAAGGAGGAAACACACTGGTACACGTAATGTTAAAACACAAAAATGGTTCTGAATAAATTAATGGCCAATTAATTATATGATGGAAAAGTGAACATGTATCTGCACCATAATAATAATTTGGTTTAAATAATTTTTTTTCTTATTTGATCTTTTATTTAATATCTATTTTGATTTTTATCTCTTTTCCTTTTATTTTCATCATTTATTTTTCATAAATGATAAATGTTATCTCTTTTTATCATAATGTATACACCTAAAAAAAAAAAAAAAAGCTATTGTACGCTTTGAAAAATAAATTCATTGCAAGATAATATTTGTCAAAAATAAATCTGCAACTTGATAAAGGTTACATATTTATAACGAATTTGTAACGTGGTCCCTGACAGTATGACCCCTAATTTCTGACAAATGGTTATTCCATTTGGCCCAAAAGTTGCACCAAGAGGTGGAGATCAATTTCTCACGTAATAGCCTAATGTTAACCTACCAATGTGTAATTGATTTTAAAAAAAATTATTTTGATATTTTATATTTTAGAGATTATTTTAAGATACTTTTAAGAAAATGTGAAATTATATTACGTTTGTTTATTATAATAAAAATTAAAATTAAAAACAGTTTCTCAATTTAAACAGTTTATATATTATTTTCAAACTAAACAGTAAACTTTTCGGTTTTAAAAAAACTATTAACAAAATGATACATAAAAAGTGTTTTTTTTACATTATTATTTTACGAAAATATGCATCAAAACGCACACTAAAAAGCACGTCACATTTTTCATTTTCATTCGATCCTTTTTACGACAATGAAGTAATTAATGACTAGTTTATTCGTTTTAAAAAAACTATGACCAGTCTTGTATTCATAAAGTTCTTACAATAATGTACTGACTTCAGTGAGATTACTAAATAATTGAAAGAAATGATAGTGAACAACTAGGATTCTATTTTGAGACGAACTGAATTTCTCGAAAGAGCCATATTGAGATAGTAATAAAATTCAAGAGCCAAGACTAACTATTATGTTGTTGTTGCTAAGGAATTAAGAGATTCAAGGCTATCATCAAATATTACAAGGAATTAAGTGCCCTGTAATTTTGCATTTCAACTCCTTTTACACAAGATCATTTCATCTCCTGAGGAGGTTCAGAGTTCCTTATCTTATCCGTGTACCTCCTTTAATCTCAATTTTCAAATTCAAGTAGTTCAAAATTCAAAACCCATCTTAAACCTTTGTATAATTTTGTAAAAGGTTATTCTATTCATATTACAATCCTACAATTCTTTCACGAAAAAAGGAATATATAACGATCCTACAATTATAATCATTGCAATTCTAAGTGAAATCTTGATTTGACTAAACGAAGGCCAGAGAGTAATCATCAATTTCTAATCAATTAAGGATCAATAAAGGCATACTACATGGGATCGCGGCTTAAGAATCGTGAAATTCGTACTAATTCTATTCAAAAGAGCTTAGCTACAGCACATATCTACATTTTCTGGACAAGAGAGAACAACAAAGGGAAAAACATAATTTGCATTCCTTACTATTACTACTAGGAATCCAAAGAAGGCCCGCCCTCATCCGAAAAGGCACCACCTGTATCATTGGATTTCTTCATTGTTTCCAAAATCCCATAGTTGCCGCCACACACCTCCGAATCACCTTCATTGTCTCCCTTGGATACCCCAGAAGATAATGATACTAATCCCATAGCAGCAATGCTATTTGCAATAACATTTATATCTCTGGTTCCTGTGTAAAGACCGCGGCTGCCAGCGACAAGTACATTGTTCTGTTTTTCATCCATATTGGTTAAAATTGCTGGCAAAGGGTCCATCATAACCTGTTGGTTACCCTGGTTTGAACCACTAATCAGCAACCTTAGAGTCTCTCTTGCACCTTTCACCACAGCATCAGATTCAGAAATCAGTGGATTCACAAGATTTGGATGTAGTGGTGGAATACTAGTTGACATTGCAGGACCAGCACTCACAAGATAGCCCTGCCCCGAAGAACAGACGTCAATTACTGGGATGTGAACAATTGGATCACACATTAGTGGTGTAAAAGTGGGAATCTGTTGAGAAGTTGGTAATGACATTCTGACTAATGGTTCAGGAAAAAACGGAGGAAAGTCCATTGAGGAACCAAGATTGAGAGGCTGTATTGGTTGAAACAGGCTAGCTGAGAAGCTGTTGGGTAATAGAGAGGTGCCTGAGGCAAGAGGCTGTGAGTAAGCAAATGAGTCGGGAGATTGTGGAAGTGTCGCGATGGATGGAAAGGTAGAAATCCCAGGAGGACACCAACAATAGTAGGGAGAAAAAAGAGGGGGCACCACAAGGGGGGATTCCCCACTCGGTCCAAGGCTGAATGGAACCGTCAGCTTTCCCATTGATCCCATAAAACTTGGTGAGAATGCAAGAGATTTTGTAACGTCTGAAGCTTTGTCGTGATCAGAAGTTGATGATGAATCCAAGTTGTCAACTGCTGGCTGCTGGTTCTCACCACGGCGCTTAATCTTCTCCCTAGCAGCAATCCTGTGGGAAGACAAGTTTCTTGGGGGAACCTCTTTAAAAGAACTTGACCTTGGACTAAGAATACTCGGGTAAAGCATTGAATCTCCCTTGGCTGTCTGTACAATATGTCGAGATCGTGGAAATTTTGATGATGAACTGTGTGTATTTTCAAAAGCAACATCACTGTATGTTGTGGAATTAGCAGAGGTTGAAGAACAGGTTGAACTATCATGACTACTTCCCCCAGTTGACCCCACAAGGAAAGCACGAAGCTGAGTTGCAAAACAATCAAGCCGCGACTTGCTAATGCCACTCAATTCAGCAATTGATGGTTTCCTCTTGAGTAAATCATTCATCTGATTTATTGGAAAATGAGTTTGTAACAAAATATCAATAATAGGAAATATTCAAAACATTACCAAATATAACAAGAAACCAGGAAGAATGCAGACTACTTTTCAAATCTAACACCATGCACTAATTAAAAGCTAAGACTACCAAAAATTACCTTTGCAAGTAATTCAACTCCCAACAGCTTAGATTTTTCAGAGCACCAGAAGAAAAAAGTTCTGTTATCAGGAGTTGTCACATAGAAGGATCGGCCAGAACTGTCAGTAGGGATTCCCTCAACCACAACAGCAGAAGCTTGAGATTCGCTGGAAAGAGTGAATAATCTCTCTGTTTTACCATCATCCCCAATGAATGAGAGACGAAGATCAGAACTTGGAAGTAGAACAAGTGTCAAGTTACCCCTGTGAACACATCAAGGCTAGATGTTACCTTACAAAACTATAATTAAAAAGATAACTAACAAGAAATAAAAGTATCAAATTTACATCAAACAATTGTTATGCAGAGCCGTCACAGTCCAAAACCTTAGCCAACAATTTTTTTATTAAAAAAACCTTCCAATAAACCATATAAGTTCATGTCATAAACATAAATTAAAACAAAGAAGATATACCAATAATCCTTCCTCCCAACACAGGCACACACTATGTTTTCGTCACTAGGAACGTAAAATACAATCAAAACGTTTTCTGATATGTAAGCTAAATCAGGTATAGAAACCAAATGAATTTGTCAAAATTATTGTGCCCCCATTATTTTTCTTCCAATAAGTATACCTTAACCAAGGTATACATTTCCTAATACATAGAAGTTGAAAATCATTGGTATCTTTCAAGGCACAAGTATTTTCTAATTTGTAATAGAATACTAAACACAACAGTTAAGGACACAACCATTTGCTTCCAACTGAAAAATCATAGTCAGTGACCAGAAGGTATATTTCAGATAGAAATGCAGTCACATCAAAAACTGGTCAACCTTTCTGACAAACAAATTGAACCCTTTTCACCATTGTAAATATAGAAAATGTCACTCACAGAAAGATAATTCTAAACACTTTCTACTAAATATTTTTCGAAGTTTAGTTTAGACTTTAGAACAAACATTAAAGAAAAAAAGAACCATATGCCAAGCAAAATCCATATCAAATCTGGCTAATACAGAAATCTTTGCCTAAGCAATCACATTGATGCAAAACTTAGGGAGGCAGGAGTTCACAAAAAATAACATGCTAAGCATCTCAATGTATAACATGGAATATCAAATATACAGAGAAAGGTACAGAATCCATGGAGTACCAAATAAGGAAAATCACTATCTACAAATATGCAGATAAATGTCAATTTACTAATTTGCATATACCCTAGTCAATGAGTTACTTAATCCCATACAAAAGCTTCAAACCTATAGTGAAGTGATCTAAAAATCCAACCAGCAGTAGTATATATAATATAGGATCATGAAACTACCTTTACTTCCTCTTATTTCAGAGATCATAATAGAATACGCCCAGTTACCTACAAGTCAAAAGACATTTTTACTTGGAAGAACAAACATATGACCATCAATGAACTAAACTACAGACTCCAGTAATTATTAAGGATTATTTAAAAAATCTACATATTTCAATAGGTTTATATTAAAGCAAGTAAAGAAAAATACAAAGCAAAGCTGTGCTGCAGACAGCTAGTAAGAAAATATGGAAAGCAAAATTGCTATATAATAGACATCTTAGTTGGCATATAGCAGACAGGTAAATTCTAATTCAATCTTCAGAACAGCAACATAGCAAAACAAAATGCACAAGTAATTGGCTATAACAAGTAGATAAACAATTACAGTTAAGAATTAGCCAGATAGCCATAAACGAAATCGTGCACATGTCAATTAAATTCCGTGGTAAGGAATAATCTACAAGGAAAACAACATTATTAAATCTTAACTTCTAAAACTTAAGGAAACAATAAAAACAAAAATCTTTTTTGTTTTTGTTTTAACGCTTTGGTTCCTAGGGGAATGGGACCCTAGTAATCCAGAGTTCAGCTAGGAAGTAAGTAAAGTCTGGCCAATAATTGTTCCAACCAGGATGCGAACTCAGGTTCTCCCAAACGACTCGTCCTTAATTTAAGCTCATTAACCACTTGAGTCCAATCACTTGATAAAATATATATATATATATATATATATATATCACAGATAGAACAGAGCAAGTATATTAATTAATGGCTGTTGGGCAATGGATTAAGTGTAAATAAACTCATTCAACCTGATTGATATAAAAAAGTAGATCTATAAAATATAACGATTGCACTAATCAGGCCTACTTCTGACCATTTTTCTCTTCCAGAACCAGAAGGCCCTGAGAGCCCTAACTCGAACAGCTGCGCACTTATGGCTGCAAACTCTGTTCTTCCTTACTAACAGATCATGCCGTGGCTCAGCATCAATGATGTGATTGTAAAACACACACACTACATCCACAAAGGCTGGATGGGTTTTCATTAAAGGAAGAGCTTATCTTCACATATGTGGAGGCCAGGTAAAAGAAAATTTATACATAATTTATTTTTGGAAGTTGAAACAAAGTTTCAGATGCAGGAACAACTTTGCATAAGAGAAAGAGCTTCTCTCTGCATGTACCAGCAATTAACAGTAAAAATTGTTCCAGGCAATTTGGATAAACCGCTTAAGTAAAGCACTTATATATAAGCTAATTTTATAGTCAGAGAAAATGTGATCAAACAACTTTTATATAAGATATAACTGTTTACATAGTCAGAATCAGCTGAAAACAACTTATGATCATGTCACAAGTTGTTTCCATAAGCTCTCTTGCTGCAATAGCTACTACCATAGATAGGAGGCTTTGGTGCCATATTTCATTTCCCATTATGGTGTCAACTGTGGAGCCAGCATTTGTTGTCTCACTGCCAGAAAAGGGACACCACTCCCTATTAGGCTGAAGGTGCCAGCAACTAGTAGTCACCACTCACAGGAATTTCCAGTTGTTGCCAACTTGTACATCGGTTACTAAGGCTATTTATATTAATAAATTTTAACAAATATGTTATCGTAATTTTTTTTTCAATTGCCTTTGCTGAAAGAATTAATCATGCAAAAACAAAGATGAATATACTAATGCCAATATTGAATGACGCTGATGCGCTATTGCACGACTAAGTAATAACATATACTCAATCCTATTAATGCATAACACAAATAAGTTGCTAATTGAACAGCATAATATCAAAATTTTAGAGTTGAAAAAATGTGTACCCTTCATAGAGGGAAAACAATAGGTAGATTTCCACACAAGTTTCACATGACATTATTACCTATTGGCAGTAGGACACAATCTAGTGCCTTCCTTATTGATCTTCCCAACACGGATGGAAACAAGGGGCAAGCAGAAGCATCTAGCTAACATACCAACCTCGGACGGCTCAAAATGCTGCACAAAATGTTAAGAATATTGTTTCGATTAGTTCGTTCAAATTGAATGATGATTCAATTAGATTGTTAGAGTTAGTGCTTTGAGTTAGTTATTACTTAGTTTCTCTATACATAGAGAACTCATTGTATTCATTTCTTTATCTTATATCAATATGAATCCTAAGGAATTATTTCCTCTGTCAAACTATCAAGCTTATTTTTAATACAAGACCCATCTTCAACCTCAGTAGCACCCACACTATTGATCGAAGAGGTGTTCTAGTGTCCGACATGACGTTGACATCTTGAATGCATTCAATTAATTCATTTTCTTAAATTAGAGTCACTGGTGTGTTGTGTCTGTGTTAGTTTCGTTCTTTAAAGTCTTCAACTCTACCATCGTGTTATTTCTAATACAGAACTCGAAGACAGTAATCACAATCATCACGATGACAACGAACGATTCATCAAACCAAAGCCTCGAGACGAAGCTCACCTGAATTAATTGAGTCAATAAAGGATCTTCAGAAACGCCAGAGACAGTGTTCATCTTCAGCAAAGGTTTCAACCGCTCATCGGCGCGACACGCTCCCATAACTTGCATATCAAGAGCTTGAAGCCACTGCAACAGCCGGTCTTCACAATAAGTCTGCTGAATCAACAGATCACCGTCGCCTTCATCAACAATAATATCCGTCAAACGCTCCGTCAAACCAACCTCACTCCTCGAACTACCGTCTTCTCCCGGTGAGGAACTACTCGCACCGGATCCACTTTCCACAGACGAAGAATCGTCGAAATCAAAATCCTCGCCGTTCAATGATTCCACTGGATCTTTTCCATCGCCTTGAATCAAATCTCGTTCTCTACGATTCGCCATGTCAAGACAATTATCCGAAAAAATTAATCCGATGAAAATTAGGAAAATCCGTAACCCTAGCTTTAGTCACAAAATCGGAATCCAATGCCTCGAATCGTTATCGAGAAATCACACAATTACACGAGAAAGATTGAAAAGAAATTAAGATAGCGTTGTAAAGGGTTTTAGAGAGAGAAATAATATCTGCAACAGGTGGTAATAAGAATTGTCCGAAACGGATTTAAAATGGACGAGTTGTTCCATAAATAGTAGGCGAATTAGGGTGACGTGGCGGACGTGAAATGAATTATAGAATGAGTTTTGGGTATTTGTTTGAGTTCCAAGACGTACTAGTTGGTGGGGTCTCTTTTCCACGTCAGATTGAAGTTATGCCACGTAGGATGCTAGGGCCGACCTTCTCTCTGATTAGGTTTTGAAAACGACAGCGTAAGGACGGTGATAGTGATCGGTGGGTCCACCCTAAGGAATTTTTTAAGGCATTTCTAACCTTCGCAAAACATTTGTTTATTCATAGATGTTTCTTCTCTCCTGTTATCAATGTATAAAATTACATGTTTTCGTTAATCAATTTTGACGTATAAACTACACTCTCAATTACTTAATTCAAATAAAATATGAGAGTTTTTGAAAATTTTAGAGATGAAAAAAGAGGAGTTTTATTTATATAATCATTTTTATAATAATAATACACTATTTTAAAAAATATAATATATGCTCGAATTAATATTTTAAAATTTCAATTATTATATTGATTAATAAATAAGATAATTACTAAATATTTTTTTATAAAAAATATTTTTTTAAATATCTAACTTATTTTATTTTAAATTCTTAAAATGACAATTAAATAATATAATTACTCACATATTCGGTCGAAACGTCACATATTCCGTGGAATCTGAATTAAAGTTGATTAATATTCTCATTTGTTAATAGTCTGATGTATATTTTATTTATTTTCAATTTTTTTATATGATAATGATGGTGGAGCATATTTTATTTGATAGTGTTAGTGTATTTTTAGTGTACTAAGAATATCTATATGTAACATTTCAGCTCCTAATAATTTTGATATTGAAAATATTTTGTTTTTTCTATAGTAATAGATTTGTTACAATATGAGCCACATATGTAGGACAAAACTCCCACCAAATAGTCTGCAGTGTAATAATAAGCCTGTTTGTTACAATATTTAAAACAATTTTTAATACAAAATTATAATAACGACCACGACGACCATAATAATAACCTATATTTTAAATTTTAAAATTCTAATTATTTTTAATCAATAGTTTTAGGAAGTTATACATTTTTATCCCTATTTTCGTTCTGTTTTACTTTTTATGTATTTCTTAATTTAATAGTTCAAAAACACTTATGCACTGAACTTAATACTCTATCGAGTGGTTAATGGATCCATGGTTAAGTAACATTTTTTTTCTTCAGATCAATTATTTGCAGAATAAAAAATCACATTTGGGATACCTCATTTAATTTTTAAGTTTTCACAATATTATCTCGTCGTAAACTATTATAATATTGTCTTGTCATAAACTGATCATAAACTATTATTTTTAAAAATTATTATTGATAATTTTAAAATTATCTATAATTTTTAAATATTAATTTACGATTGACAACTTATCAAAATAGTCCAACGTATAACTCACCTACAAATACATTTCATAAAATATAAGACTAAAAAAATTTAAAATGAATTTTTATTAGATGAGTGTTTAGATGAACTAATATTTTAATTAGATGAATATTTACCAAAATGAGATGAACTAATATTTACAAGAAATTAGATAAAAAAGACAGTAAGCAAGCATGTTCATCAAGTAGGAGATGATCAATTCATATTAAGCAATTGTTCATCTCAGATGATCAATATGATTAATGGTTGAACGTGAATCGGCTCCTCATTAATTTTCATTTCACTTATTTTTCTTGTGGATGGTTATGCAATGCACTTCATTTTTACGAGCTAAATTATTGTGGTAGTGACTGGCTCGAATAAAAATAATTAATCAGAGAACCATTGATGACTTATGCACGGGTCATCGTTTTCACGGGCATGTCTTCTATGTAGGTCCCTCTAACGCCTACTTGCGTAAACACAATTTCGCTTTGACGTTGGCACTTGCATAGAGCGAGTAGTTTTATCAAGACCAAGCATATTTAAACTAAATTAATACCTTATCATCTATAATAAGCATTTAAACTAAATTAGTTAGTAATTTAAAATTTGATCTCACAAAATATGAAACATTTTCAAAATGACAGAGTATTTTTACTTGTATAAAGTTGAACCTAAAATTTAATCTAACAAAATATGAAACATTTTCATATGTAATACCTTGGGCATCTATAATAAACCTTTAAACTAAATTAGTTAGTAATCTAAAATTTGGTCTAACAAAATATGAAACATTTTCAAAATGACAATAAACCTTTAAACTAAATTAGTTAGTAATCTAAAATTTGGTCTAACAAAATATGAAACATTTTCAAAATGACAGGGTATTTTTAGTTGTATAAAGTTCATTATATCAAATTATCAACGTGTTTACGAATATTTATGAATTAGAGATTTATTATATTTAGATCGTATTTTTATATTTAAATATCAAATTTCATTTATCACTTTTTTGAGTGAGTTTCTTATTTAATCAAAATTTAGAGGATTTATTATAAACATAGCATATTGTAGAACAGGAAAAATTTCTTGTTGGTTAGGTTTAGTTTATTTTGTTTGTGTTTAATTTTAATTATGTTTCCCTTTTGAAACAGGATCTATGATAGCGTGTAAATTAGCAGCAATGGCTCCTTCTAGAGTTCTCTCATTGGCTTTGCTCAATGCAACTGGTGGGGGTTTTCAATGTTTTCCAAAGGTATCATAATATGTGTTTCTTTTAAAAATTTATGAAATGTTTTGATTTGTTTTTACAGCACTGTGTGATTAGAGCAATGATGTGCAATTTTTGTAACGTTAACTAACTATATTGATTGATTGGTTGGTCGACACATTTTTTTTTGGTAAATAGGAAACTACTTGTTAGTAATATATATATTTATACTAATATTAGTCAGGGTTTGAACGTTGTACCTCCTTCAGATTTTCCGGCTTAGCTAGTTAAACTATGCTTTGGGATGCTAACCAGTCTTTTTAACAAAGAAAGTTCAGTTCAGGACTAATAACTTGCATAAATAATATATAGAATTTATTAGTACTGATTTTAGATGATATAAAATTCATTATATTAACTATTTTAATTATTTAATTAAAAATTTAAAACTAATTAATTAATTAATTAATCAATTAAATAATAAAAACTCAATAATCTTCATCTTCAACCCTAAATTTTTTAATAAAAACTCAACAACCTTCATTTTTAACTATAATTTCATCTTCAGATCGCAAGTTCTCATTTCTAAATTCAAACTCTAAAAATTCTAAGATCCACATCTTAAACATTAAAAGAGATAAGATGGTATTCACATGTAGGGGTGAGAATTAGTTAGGGACTGAGCTTAACCTGAAAATGTTGCATGTGATCAATGTTTGATCTATAACTGACAAGATCTTTGTATGGAGTTCTAGAATGGATTAGTCCCCTGCCAATCCATCTAATAAAAGAATATAAAATTATTATTTAGCAAGTTTGATAAGTATATTATATATAATTTATTGGATTAATATTAAAAATTACTATTAGTAATAAAATATATAAAATTATAGATATTAAACAGAGGACGAGAAACAATCGGATACTATTTTTTATTAAACAAACTAATTTGTTAGTATTTTTCTTTATTTATTCACAAAATCAATACTGGTCTTGTTTTTTCAATGCTACAATAAATGATCCATTTGCAAAAACCGTTTATTTCAATGAATTATTTTTATTTTTTATGTATTTCTTTTTTCTATTTTGTAATCTTTAATTAATACTATTTATATTATTTTAAATATAATATATTTTACTTTGTATTAATACTATTTACATTAATACTATTTTGTAATATGTAATTAATACTATCTAACAAAAAGGAATATGGGCAGCACGCATCATAACCATGAATAAAGCTATATTCAGAGATAAGTATGAAGAATTTCTCGAAAAGAAGCACATATACGAACTTCTCAACCATAAGGAGCTGAGTGCTACTGTCATCAGTTTGTACATAAGGTAAAAAAATGCTTTTAATTGCATTTATTGGTAATTAAATAAATTTATTGGTAATTAATCTATTTTGAAATTTTCATGTTTTTGTATGAGAAGGTTATGTGCACGCACAAATTGTCAAATAGATATTCATTATTGTCTATCGATGTGTAAACTCGATCCAGTTAATGTAAAGAATTACATTGTAGATATGTTATTAGGAAATATAGAGAAGGATAAATTGTTCTTTACACCATATAATTCATGGTACATAATTATATATTATTTATTTATATCTTTTTTAATTTATGAGATCTTAATTTATTAGTTATGTAAACAAAATTGTTTAACCAAATTTTTGTTGTTGTAGGGCACATTGGGTGCTATTCGCAATCAATGTGACTATATACTATTTGGATCCCTTGCATGACAATTATAACAATCACTCCGATATAAAAGACTATGTTCGACACGTAAGTAATATTCATTTATTTCTTACATATATATATAGCAATAATGTGTTTGTTAATGCTATAATAATCACATTTATTTATTCGATAGTGCTTTACAAGTTTTTCGAGCTCAAAGAGGTGTTATAGTGTCGAAGCAAAAGTCTAATAACATCACATGGATTCCAATAAAAGTTTGAGATATATGCCTTTAAATTTTCATTTACAAATATATGCCTTTACCGTCAATGCACAAATATTTACTTATATGTTTTATTTTATAGTGCCTTCGTCAAACTAACAACATCGACTGCGGGTACTATGTATTGTGATTCATGAAAAAGATTGTTGACATGAATAAAACTATTATCCTAGAAACAGTACGATTTTTTCATTATATGATTTTCATATATAAATTATCTATATATTTGATTCTAACTTAATATAATCAATTTTTATATTGCACAGCACTTTGACAACCCAAAATCAAATATTCCTCCACTTCCACCTCTATCGTATTCTCACCATAATTCTGCCATCAATAGCTAGTCAAATAACAAATGTTCCACCTCTAGAATCACATCATCCAAATTTAAATTTTGTTATGATACTAAATAAATTGTGTGCTTATACCGTTTTTATTAGGGATGTTTAAGAAAATAAAAAATTAAACCAAATTACATAATTAAACTGAACCGAATTATTTTTGAATTGAAGTGATTTATAAAAATTGATAACAAAATTATTTTTAAATTGATTTTTTAAAACTATAATTAAACCGAACTGGTTTTCCGTTCTAAAAAATTAAACTCAATCGATTTCTAGTTAAAAAAACTAAACTGAACTGGTTTTTAATTTGAATAAACTATAACTAAATGTTGTTATTTAGAAATAATTAGAGGTAATTATGTAAAATTTGACCTATTTGAGTTACAAAATATATTACTTTATTGTTGAAACTAAAAATGATTAAAGTGAAATACTTAGAAATATATTCACTTTGTATTTTACTTTATTACTTTTTTGTTGTCTCACTTGATCATTTTAATTATCCATTTTTGTGATGATTGTGATTTTTTTTATTTTAAATCGAATATAATTTTCAGATATCTCTTGAGGATGAAAGGGCTAATTTACATTAATTCTAATTTGTGTATAATTTGACACAGTTTTTCTTAGGATTTTAACTCTCATTGAGAGAAGGTTACAAATTAAATCCTATATATGTACAAGTGTGTGAAAATACTTTAACTGATTTACATCAACTCTAATAATGATGATAATGCCGTCTTATAATTTTAAAGATTAATTTGCATATATTTACTTATAGGAATTAAATATAGATAAAACTTTTAAAAATGTTTTGGTTTAGTGACAAGTACTTTACATTTTAGTTTGTGTTAAGTTGAAAATAGTAACTCAAAATTAAATGGATATTTTTTTAACATAAAATTGTTAGTTTAGATTGATATATTGTAAATATAAAATTATTTTATATATAGATTTAATCATCATAATTTATCATATATATTTATAAAGATATTTTATGAATCTAACATAATAAAAGTGGCATAATAGTATGGTTGCTTAGATACATGTGTAAAGTTTTTCCAAACACAATCTATTTAAATAGTAGGTTTAAATATGTATTTGGTCTTTGTAAATATATCACTTTTTGGTTTTAGTATTTGTAAGTTTTTTTGTTTTAATTTAGTCCCTTCTATAAAATATAAGACAATTAGTTTTGGTCTATAACATCAAATTAAAAATTACAAAAAAAAAAAAGTGGCAAACTGCGATGGCACAGAAAAAGACAGGTTTTTCAAAAAAAACCATAAATTCCATTATAAATCTTTATTCATATTTTTTTAATAAAATAATAATAATTATTAAATGATAATTAGTAAAATTATTAATTAATAATATAAAATATTTTAATTTTAAATCTGTTATACAAGATAATGTGTTGGTCTGCATTTATAAAGCCACGTGTACCAATATTTTTTTTTATATAATATTGATTTGACGTTAAGAAACAAAGTCAATCGTATATGATTTTACACGGATTAAATCCAAACAAAAAAATTTATAGAGACTAAAATAAAAAAGTGATATATTTATAAGGAGCAAAGACATATTTATCATAAAAATATATAATTTTTTATAATTACAAAAACTACAAATTTAAATATAATTGTAAATAATTTAAATTATTATATTTTTTTAATCTAATAAAAGACGATGTCTGATCAACCATCTTAGAAGGGTGGATGAGTTTAGAGTAATGATCAATTGCAAATAATAGTAATCAATGATAGAGAGAGACATACAACAAAAGCGATAGATAATTAACAGTGTCGAAAATGTCATGTGACGATTAGTATTTTAATAATACATTTTTAATTTAAAAAAAATTATAAATAATAATAATATTAATTTTTTATCCAAATGGTTTTGTATTATTGTTGAAGGTGATCCATTAAATTTAAAAAGAAAATGAATAAGTCACTATTCATCTTAGAGTAGTGTTAGATTGATGGTGTACAAAAAAAGACAGCACCTTTGGACTTTGGTCGACACCATGGCCTGATTAAATTAAAACTCATGGGTGGAACTCCTCTGATGCAAAAATGATATAGTCTTTTTTTTGGTAATAAAAGAGGGCAAAGTCCAAGGTGAAAAGAAATATTTCAAGACATACAAACACCCGATATGTCATCAAAAAATAGACTCACAACTCACTATTCACGGTCTCTCTAGCCTCTATAACTAGAACATCAAAAGAATTCAAGAAAAAACTAATAATTGCTAGCTAATCCACGCTACAATTGTCTTCACGCCAAATATGGCTCGTCTGGAGTCTGGACCTGCCTTTTTAAATGCATAGGCTCACAAATACGACGGACTAAAGTGCACCATCACCTTTGATGTACTGTAATGAAAGCTTGAAGCAAATAGTGGGTTGATAGCACAAAATTACCAACAATAAGTTAAGATCCTACATTACCCAACTTGAGAACACTTAGTTAAACTAGCCACCCAACACAACCTTTAGGATTAATGTAAACCGTTTAATAACTTGATAATGTATCTCACCAATGGACCACCCTCGAGGATGGTCCACCTCGAATTCATCCCTCTTCCTATATACTAAACTTCGCTAATCAAATTTATTTTTCTACCAAAGTTTAAAAATAAAAGAATACAGAGAAAGAGAACCATCAAATGGTTTTAGGAACCTTTTCCTGTAAAATAAACTAAGAAGAAAAATGAGAATAAATTGTGTTCTAAATTTAGTGAAAGCTTTGATTAACTCAATTTCATTTTAGGTGTTTAAAATGTATAGAAAAATGTAAACCATATCCAAATACATGTTTGTCCTCAAAAAAGTTATCGGCAGAACCAAGTAATCTCCTTATCACTTGCTCTTCTTTGGTTCTTTTGTATATTGAGCTATCAGAGCTTCAACATCCTTCCAGAGGAGACCCTCAACTAAGACTCCATCCTTAGTAAACCTGCAATCCAAACAAAAATAGACTGCATGAATAATGATTCATAGGTCTGGTGTCAGTTTGCGAACATGCATATAAGGGATGCTAGGAAAGAGAGAAATACCACTCAGTAACACTTTTGGTAAGATGTACTGGTTCATTTGCAGAAATTGATTTTGGATCTGCACTTGCTATGGTAAGTGTGTACAAGTCAGAAAATCTAGGCAGTTTGGAGGAAACTTCCAAACCAGTACTGGTAAAGGATCCCTGTAAAAAAAGAAATAAAATCCAAGTTATAATAGACGATACTCATATTCAATTTTATAAAACAAAACATCAAAAGCTAAGTATCGTCTATGTCTTAAACTTCTGCTAAGAGAATAACATCAAAAGCACTACTTGATTTGATGACACAGTTCAAAGACAAACCTAAATCAATTTAGATAAATGAAAATAACATATTCTAGCTCTCTTTATTTACAGTCTACACCTTTAGTCCATGAAAAAAGTAAACATATAATAATCATTACATGGGAAACTTATCGACAGATATCATGACTTGCTCTATTTATTTCACTATTGAAAAATGAAGCAACATCCAAATTAAGATTCAAAGCAACTAAAACCCTAAAGATTTTTAGCAGTTTGGTCAACTCAAATTCCAGATGAAAACGAACGAAATTTAGAATAACAGAGATAAAGGCACTATCATGGTTAAATTTTCAACTTATGAACACGCCATAGTCTGCATACTAAGCTAGTTTGCCTTATTTAACCCAATGGATGTGAAAAAATTATCCTGCAGCAACTTTATCAACATAAATTGAAATCCAACAAAAGGATAGAGAGAATATGATACAATGATACCAGGTTACATTTACCAGTACATAATAAAATGACAAATGTTCAATGCAACAGTTTCATAACACTAAACATCAGATAAATATTACTTGCTTATCAAACAAAGATTAGTTTCATCTATTTGTCAACTTTGTGTATGCCCCTTGGTAAAAAAAAAAAAAACTGTGTATGCCCTGTTTAACACACAAGTGTTCTACTTCATCTCTATCATGGCTATTGAGCTGAAACAGTCATGTTTAAATTATTGTTTTTGTATGTATTATTGGGCCTTACTATTGCACAATCCTAATAAAACTAACCATACAAAAACATTGTTATTTGTCCTCTCAGAAAGACCAAAAGAAACTTGCCAATTGAAACAGTAAGTAAAGAATATACTCCTCTTTCTCTCTCTCTCTCACTCCCTCTCTCTAGTCTCTAACAGACACACAGTGACACAAAAATAGATTATAGATATATCATACAATTGTTAAATGTTATTTCAATTTATTTATTGGAAAGTGGATTAAAATGGTCAAATGAAAACAATGATTTAATAATTTAATCAGTGCACAAAACAGGGGGCTGTAAAAATCTAGATTTTTTTTTTCTTTCCGAAATTGAATATACATCTAAAATATTCTAAAACAGATACTAGTACTCTATCTATAACCTTTATTAATTGAAACCAATGGGTCATAAAACATCACCACACATTAAACATTATGCAAAGGAGTGAGTGGTAGTATAGATTATGTGTTCCAAAAGTATTCTACGATTTTTATATCCAACACCAATGCAATAGAATGATACATAAATTAGTTACCCACTCTTGGAGGGAGGTAGACGAAGCCTCGAATTTAAGAAACTTAGGAGGACAAGTCACCAATGCAATGCAAGTCAAACAAAGCATATATACTCTCCATATATCAATATAACTTTTTTTTTAAGCAAAATATAAATATAGCTTATAATAATTAAAAGGAGGTGTCTCAGCCATGTTTACAGAAACTTACAGCCAGAGGATAAGTAAACAGAATGGCGTTCTTCTCCTTGAAGTATATGATCAGCTGCAACAACCCATTGAAGATTACATACGTAGGGAGAGTCAAGGATCATACAACAATCAATCAGAAGAATGAGTAAAACATGTAAACACATACAACCCCTTTTTCCTTTTCACATAAAGCACCAAATTCATTTAGCCAGGAACCTCATCAAATTTTTTTTTGGTCAAACATCAACTTTCAAATTTGAACAATTCCCACATCCCACTCTACTTCAAAGAGTTAATTCCCATATATTTCATTTTCAATACACACAAACCGCTGTTCCTATTTTGAAATATCCTTAATTTTAGATGTTTAACCTAAACAACCCAAATTTTTCCTAACTAGACATTATCAATATATCTTCAATCATATTTTTTTTAATTAAACAAAACAATAAATAAATAAATAAAATGTATATAAAGGATATAAGGCGATGCACGCAATGAGAAAATCCCTATTCTCAGGAAACTTCTTCTTATAAAACTGAGCGAAAAGAGCAATGATGATGATAACAGACCCAATCAACAACCTCACATTGCTCAATTTCAAGTTTTCAACATATCCACGACTCGTTACAACCTACAATCCAAAAATTCGAACCACTTCAATCACAATCACTAAAGATAAAACATAATTAAACACAAAACGAGAGAAAACTAGTCCAAGATAAACAAGATCGAAAAGGGGAAAATGAGAGAGGGTTAGGGTTTAACAAACCTCAGAAACAGACTCATCGAGGATGTGTTTGATGGAGTTGTGATCTAACAGATTGGCTTTCTTCTGTGATTTGGATGCCATTGTTCGGATTTCTTCAAAATCTTTGAAAGACTTCAATTGACCCAAACAAGAAATGAAGAATTAAGAAATTTATAACAGTGACTGAATTGGTAGTGCACACACTGTATTAAACCTCTGTTGTGTGCGTATTGCGCACTCCTCCACTTTTATACATTTTTTTAATTGGATTAAATTATCCAACTCTTCGATTCATTTAGTGTAAGAATGAGTAAAAATTGTCATGCTGTCCAATAGGATAATTTCTTTTTGACAGGTTGTACAATAGGTTAATTAAGAGGATTCTTAATCGATATAATTTTTTTTAATTTTTAAATCAAAATACTCTACTTTCAGTTATATATATCAAATTGTGCTAGTTAATTTTTTTTAGGTTAATTTAATTGTTAATATATTAATAAATAATATATTAATAATTAATAATAAATAACTAATAAATAATAATAATAATTATTATTATTATTAATTATTATTGTTACTATTATTAAAAAAAATTATAATTAAAAATTATTAAAATATATCATGTATAAAAAATAAAAAAAATGGTAATTGTTAAAAAGAATTCAAATAACTAAATATTCCTATAATTAAAAATTATAGTTGCAAAAATAATTAAAATATATTACGTATAAAAAATAAATCAAAAAA
>JBBPBS010000247.1:911460-947275 GCA_037974835.1 Cicer judaicum
TATCTTTTTACTAAATTATTTTTATTAATTATTGATGTATTATCAATTATATAAATATATATAAATAATATTAATTAAATAATACAATTGAAATTTTTTTATTAAAGATAGAAAGAATCAATTATTTTAAAATAAATTATTTTTATAGATTAATTATTTTAGACAGAAGAAATATTAATATAAAAATATTTAGAATTACATTTCAGCATTATATCAAAATTAATTCAATGAATATGATAAATGGTAAATGTCGTACTAATTTGATCACAAATATCATACTAATTTGATCACAAATATCATACTAATTTGATCACAAATATCATAATTATTTATTAATATATTAATAATTAAATAAACTCTGAAATAAACACAAAAAATTAACAAATCTTTTGAGAGGTTGCATCTACGGCCAGCGACTTCCTACTGAATGAAAAAAAATTTGACTTCACTTAATCGCATCTCCAGACCACAACCTCCTACTGACCATAGGATAATTTGGTATATAAAATTTAGGTATTTTGATTTTAAAAAAAAGAAATATATTAATAAAAAATCCTAATTAGAAAAACAAAAATCATAAATAATGATGTAATGATATCTTAAAAAAAAAAGTTAATATCTAATGGTTTAGATTTTAATATTGAATTTTTTATTTTAAAATGTTTCAAAATTGAGACTATTTGATCATGAAATAGATGATCCACATGGATATAATTGCGTATGCCATCTAATCTAAATTTTAAACTAAATTAATAATTTAATTTGAGTGATTAATAAATTTTAATTAAAAATTACTGATTTGTGGGAATTTTAATTAAAATTCTGGTTTAAATAATATTTTATCTAATTTAACTTAAATGTAATATGTTTTACACGGTCATCAAATTTTGACTATTTATATAAATAATTATAATAAAAATAAAAATGATTAATAATAATAAACAATTAATTATAAAAAAATTAATTTTAGTATAAATTAGTGATTTAATTTGAATGATTAATAAATTTTAGTTAAGAATTATTTGTTTGAGGGAATTTTTTTATCAAATTTAACTTAAATGTAATAAGTTTTATATCGTCATCAAAATAATTATGATAAAAGTAAAAATTATTAACAACTTAATAATTATATTTAATTAATTATAATAAGAATATTTATATTCAGTACATAAATTAAATTCATTTCACGTCCCTCTCATCGAATTCCGTATTATTTAGAGTCATTTACTTTAGAAACTCAACGATAAAAATATATCACATGTTAAATAACTAAAATATAAAAAAAAAAATTATTTATTTAATAAATTGAAATATACTAAGAAAATATTTATGAATACAATACTATTGACATGGTCAATAAAATAAAAATGGAAAATTCCCTTTTTGACTAAAAAAAAGGAAATGAAAAATATAAATATAGTTTTTTTAGGGGATTAAATAAATATAGTTGAAAACATTTAATAACGTGGATGCTTTTTATTTGATACTATTTTGTAAAAAAGTAGTAACTTTGTTTATTTTTATATTTCATTCAAGGTTGTTTTATACAATTTAAGAAAATCAATAAATAAATTTTGTCAAACAAAACTAATTATATTTTTCGATTATCTTATTGTACATACTTTCTCTATAGTAGATAGTTTTTTTTTATTCAAAAGAATTCTCTACAGTAAATACTAGTTAGGACTATTAACTGCTAATATAATATGAGTAATAGTTAATATTATATTGAAGTTTGAAAATGATAAATAAATATAAATAATATTATTACAAAATCAACACTTAAAAAGCTATTTTTGGTACTAAACAAAGGGTAAAAGCCCTAACACTTAAAAATTTATACTACCATAGAAGGATTAAAAAATCTGGTTCTGTCTGTTCAACTTATTCCATAGGGTGTTGGCTATATGACCACTTCGAGTCACCAATTGGAACAAAAAATATAGATCAAATATATTTTGACAAGTAAAGATAAATAAATTATATTTTGATACAAAAATTAGACACTAATAGAAGAGCAATGATATTGGACATCAAAAGTTGTACATCAATGATTCTGTATAAAAATAAATCTAAAATGAGTGTTGATTTGATTTAGAAAGAGAGAGAAATAATATAATATTGCAAACTATATTAAAATAAGGTGTCAAACATATTTTTAGAAATTTAATTTAAATAATTTTTACATTATTAATAAATTATAATTACTAAATTATTAAAAATATTTGATTTTTATCAAAATTAACTCCTAAATCATTTTTATAAATAGTTGTAATGTATTAATAATATAAATAAATTTACATTAATAATACATAACTATTAATTTTGTTTTTAGATAATAGAAAGATTATAAAATACATGTAATGTATAAGTGTTGATTTGAATGGAAGATAGAGAAAAAGAGAGAGAAGTAATAAGAAGAAAACAAATAGTGTATAGTAACACGGTGTTAGTGTTAGACTTGTATTAAAATATATCTTTTGAAAAAAAAATATGGAAGAATACGAGAGTTTCATTTGGATCAAAAGGAGTATTTGAGAATGATATGATTCTCAAAGTATATTATTTTTAATTAGAAATTTGATTTAATTTATCAATTAAGAAGCTAAATTAAAATCAATAAATATGAGGAGGATAATCTTCAATTTAGATCTGTCAATAAAATTTAAAACAAACCGAGTTAAATGATGGACATAAAAATAAATCATAATTAATCTTTGGACAATTATCAAGTACAAGGATACGGAATTAAAGAATTTTACATTGACATTCAATAAAAATCTACTATTTTACTACATCACTCAACTTTTTATGTTATTTTGAAATATACAGTTAGACATAGAAATATTGTAATTTTTTTATTGAATGTTGGTATAAAATAATTTTACTTTGATAATATATGACCATTAAACTCATAAGCTAATTACTTTTGTTTTTGCATGTATTCCTCGAACTGCAATACTTTTGTACCATCTCATTTTTTTTAGTATTAACTAACGAAATTCTAAACGTAAAAATACAAATTCGTTTTTATTTATTTATAATTATCTTAAATATCCATTTACTTTAACATCAATTAATAATATTCTTAATTATATTTTAAATTTAATGAATCAAAGTATTTACAATCACTAAAAGTAAATTTAATACGTTAAATAAAATAAACTCTTAGAGTCAAAATTATTCATGTTTTATTCCTCAAACATAAATTCTAGTTGGTTATAAAGTTCGGACTTGTGGAAAATTCACCTAACAAGTCTACCCTATCACAAAAGCATCTCATATCCTTCAACTGCATGCTATCGTACTTCCTCGCATTTCTCCTATTGGATTGACTGTGACATTATTCACTCAAGTAACACTATTTTAGACGTCATATCAAATGTAAGGGTCATCTTCAAATAACAAATGCATACATATATAGTTGTTATAGCAAAAATATAAATAAATCATATATTTCATTTAACAATTAAAAATCACAACGCACCAAAAATATAAATCAACCAAAATGCACAATCTATTTGTTAGACTATATGTCAATGCATAATTCCGGAATATCACCTCCCCCGCAAGGGCTTTGTGGATCATTCCAAGCAACACCACTAACTTAAAATCCTCACAAGAATCTGTGGGCTTCAACCAATTATGGACGCACCACACATGAATGTAGACACTTTTGTTAGTAACAATATAGATCACTCAACTAGAACGTCCAAGACCATTCAACATTATCCTAAACCAACATAGCTTAGACATAAGGTCATCACCTTGAAAAATTCACCCAATACCAATCAACATACGCAAATCATTTAATCTCATAATATCATTCATAAACATGTAATTCATATAACACATATTTTGAAGATAACATACAAACAAAGCAAATACATAACATCATAGTATATTTATATCACGTATAATTCAAAAAAACGAATGGAGTGATGCCCTCACCGTTACCAAAATTGTTTCTAGAATTATGTTTCACAAACTCTTGTCTTACTTGTTTCACACCTGCTGTTGTGCGGGCACGGTTTCTCCCTCTCTGAATGTCGTTTCGCCGATCCGACCGTTGAAAACATAGACCTGGATGTTGTGAACCTGCTGTCCAAAAATCAGCCCGATCCTACGGTTAACGAATGCGCAACCGATGTTTTTCTGAGACTGATTTACTTCTCTCCTAAACCGTTCTATATCGCAAAACGTTTTTGAATGAAATGCGTCCGTTTTGTTTTATTCATTTTTATGGGTAACTTGGTATTGAAGAAAGTGATATTAAATGGGGAAAGTGTGGTTGATATTAAATGAGGAAAGTGTGGGTGATATTAACTGGAAACGTGATATTAAATGGGGAATGTGTGATATTAAATAGGGAACGTGTATTAAGTGGGTAGGGACGTGTTATTTCAATTTAAGCTATGAAATTTGTTTTTAACCCGCATTCTATTATTATTATTATTATTATTATTATTATCAAAAATTAAAATAATACAATACAATAGTAACTATCACCAATAATTTCTAGAATAATTATCTTAATTTCTAATAAAGTAAAATATAAAAATAAAATAAAATGTTTTACAACTTTCAATATTAAGAGTGTCTCAAACCACTAATTAAGTAGATGCAATCATCACCACACCATTAATATTACAAATAATTGGTGAAACACTTCATTTATTACTTACCTTTCAAGACTTATGTGATGAATAAATGTGTCTAATATACAATAGTTTTATGATACTTTCAATAAATTCAGTTTAATATATATAAATCCTATTTGGAGAAAAAGGTATCTCGTAATATAAGACTCAGTTCAAATTATTAAATTATTTATTATTATTATTTTTCGTAATTTTTAAATATCTCCTCACTTAACGCTATCAAATATATTTTGAGAGAAGAGTAATGAGAGTTGAACACATTTTTTTTCTCAAGAGTTGAACACATTAATATACAACAAAATATTTATATACAAAATAGATACATTTTGAATATACTATTCGTAGCACTCTTTTTATATGATTCATAGTGATTATTTTTATGTTGATGTAGTTATTATGTGCGTGTGATATGTGTTAAGTGTTTGACATTTTAATGGAATCAGAAAGTTGTTTGTTATCAGATAAATAATATAATTAACTAAGCAATTTCTACCAAATCACCAAGAACACTCATATATTGATAACCCTTAAAAATTGTTGGTACGTTGTTTTCCACCTATTAATAAGTCTCATTTTGAAATTCTGTTCTCCACCGTTTAAATACAATTTTATGCAACAAAAAACAATACAACTTTCATATAATGAACATAAATTTTTATGATAAAACTCAAAATAAATATTACAATTGACAATCACGTGACTTTTTGCATGCAACTTTAAACACGACATTCCATTTAGGAGCATGTCTTAAAATAATATCCAAGATGAAAGCCATATTTTAATCTTCTATTAAATGAGTTAAGGGCTTTCCAATGCCACAATCTATTTCCTATCACTAGAATGAATATGCCATATAAGCATGGTTCGTGAATTATCAATCTGTGGGAAAAATTAAAATAAGTGATTCCCCATTCAAAGACGCTTTGGCTTTGTAAGCAAGAAACGAGTCTGCTTAACAAGTTCTTCCTTCACCATGAACAAAACGGCTGCAGCTAGAACACTTTGTACAATTTTGGTTCCCATGCCTTTGTAAAATCCATTAAGCCCTTCATATCGGAGCATCTTCATAATAGCATCCCATGTACCTGAAATTGAAGAACATGCAACTTTAGAAACGAAGCAAATAATGTTTCGAATTAGAGTGTGTTTGGCAAGTCCAAATCACAAGCATATAGCAGATAGCTTATAACGTATGAGCTCACATAATCAAAATAGAGATAGATGATTGATAGCAGTTCTTTTTTTTTTTTCTCGCAAACTTATAGCGATTTTTTTGTCTTAGAAGAGATGATAAATTTTATTATAATTAACTCATACAACTGGAAGGTTCCAAGTTCGAACCCGAGACAAGACATCCAACCTAGCAATACCAACATTTGCTAGTTGAACTAAGACTTAAGGACATTTATAGCAATTTTTTACTTGCTTATAACATTTTTTTATATACTACTTCAAGTAGCGTTTGAGCTTATAACTTATAAAGTTATAATTTTTTTTCTTCGGTTTACCCTTATTATCTTAATTGAAAATATGTAATATTAATACAAAAAAAGTATCTTTTGATATCATTTTATATTTATAAGCTAGTTCAACAGCTAATTTTACCAAACACAACAAATTCAATCCGATGTCAGCTATTTATCTGTTATCCATTGTAAGTTCATCTTCTATTAGCTAGTTTGTCCATAGTCTGCTACTTTTTACCAAACTTAGTCCTTAAATCACTATAGTTTCGATTTTGTCCCTCACACGAGTTTTATAATGAATTAGCAATGGAGGGCTCATAACATCACTTTTGGTAAACCAGACCAAAAAGTACAGATAAAACACACAGCTATTGGATTATGAACCATATTCATAGTTTAATAAGAAAAGACTGTCACAAATTAAACCTTCATAATTGTGTCTCTTGTCTCCATTTTTAACCTGTCTAGCTTGAAGCCTTGCCTGCAATAGCAACAAAAGTAACAAAATGAGAACAATATTTTGGATACACATTCCTCATCTACTTTTCTCAGCTCCTCTCATCCCTTTGTTCTTAAGACAAAGACATGACAAACAAGAAAGATATGCCGACACAATGGATTTAAGAAACGAGACATATTGATTATTGACAATTGAATATGTATAAGAACAAATAATTATCTAATATTTGAATTAAAATCATACATTATAGATAACCAGTTATTATATAAACCAACACTATGCAAAAACGGGTATGATATACCTTCACAACAAGAAGAGGATAGGTTACAACTGTTGCTCCAAGCTTAGCCAAAGCTCCAAGAAGAAAGACCTAGTTAACACAAACCAATCTTTAATGTTGCAAAAATTTAAAAACTAAAATAATAGAAAATATGCCAGTGAAAACATTGACAGGGCCATTTCACCTACAGAAGTGAAATTAGAAAATATACCTCCAAAGCAGATACTCCATTGCTACCATGTTCTTTTTTCAACTTTGCTAACAAGGTTTCGTACAACATGAACTGTATGGAAGGATTGCTAACCTGAGATAAATAACAACCAATCATCAAAACTACCCTTAGTGCGCAAAAGGATTCACTACCGACGTACCATGACCAATGTCGGCAACACACCCTTCCAGAAACCCAAAACTCCAGATTCATCATAAACTTCTTGAATCTGCAAATATGTATTGTTCCATCAGGCACAAATTATCTGAATTTGGAATAGTTTCCAGGAACAAGAGAATGGAGTTTTACAAAAAAATTGGTGTACGATGATCAGCTATTCCAATTGATACATAAATGATGCAAAATTTTGCATACAAATCAAGAGCCTTGAATCAGCACTATAAGCTCAGGACACCAAAAATTCTCATGGTAACTAGACACAAGCATAACTTAAGAAACTTAATATGCCATACTAGTAATAAATCTTTTATACTAATAAGGTTATGGAGGCTATCAATAAAGATAGACTTTACCTACCACATGGCTAGTTCCATAAGCAAGAGGCTCAATGGTAGAAAGCACCTTTTGTTCAGTGGTGCCTGACAACCGCCGATCAGAGAGAGTTCTCTTCGACTCTTTTCTATGTGTCTGCACATAAAATGCATTTTTTTTATGGAAAAAAGTAAATAAATAAATAAACATACAAGACAAATGTAAGACTTGTTTATATCTTATCCTAAAATAACATTAACTTGACCAATAAACCCCTTTTCGTGTACTCTCGAGACAGGTACCAAACCAGCTGTTAAATTCATAAAGCCCGTAATCACTTTCTCATGTCCAAATAAGCGACAAAATTTATGAATCCATCTGTTCCAAGTTCGTTTCTATCTAAAGTCAACTGCTTTGAGAAATTCCTTAGGAGATAGATCATCAACCTTTCCAATTTCTATTGTACCAAAGTAACCAAATTCTAAAATCAAATAATGAGAAAGTAGTTTCCCACAGAAGTTAGCTGACGTCAAGTTGTCTCATTTTCATGTTTGCTGCATACAAGAATAGAGGTGAAAATCAACTAATGCTACTCACCTGCATGCGCGTAACAACTAGCCATATAGGATTTGTCAAGAGCACATTAACACAGCTGCACGAAAGATAGTAATTTGAGTCATACCATGTGAGTATCGAGAAATTACACAATCTGCAATTCTACCAAATTTATTGGCAGAAGAAAAAAATCAAACTAGAAACATAAAGGCTCTTTACAGACAAAGTAAATTTTACCCAGATAAAGCAGCGACAATAAGCGAAGAGATCATCCCAACGGATCCATCACCAAGGCCTAGCATTTTCTTCTCTAATGCAGCTTCTTCAGCTCTGTTCCTGAATATTTGATAGAAATAATAGTAAACACCCTGTACCATAAAATTGCAGAAATTAAATAAGGGGAAACCTATATATATGTAAAAAAAATAGAACAGGTTGCAAGAAAATTTATCATGCAGGATACATTACTTATAAAACTTCAATTCATTTTGATTTAAGAACTAAAAGAGTAACATCACAGACTGTCCAACATCAAAAACAAATTCTATATCATGAATTATTTATGGGAATTCAATGGGGAACTAGTTTTTTGTTCTTCTTAAATTTGTCTCGTTAACTTCACAAAGTCAAAGGCACACGACACTTCAAAATGAAGGGATATCTAGTGTCTGACACATGCCAGTGTTCGACACTGATATGACACCTACATGTGGTTACATTCAATGACTTCCACATTCTTAGATTAAATTTTCCCGCATAAAAAAGAGGCAAAGCGGTATGATTTTGGGTGATAAAGAACCAACAAAAAACATAAGCTCAATGTACTTGCAATTGCATAAATAAGGAAATGGAAGAGTAGATATGAATGAGTTCATTAGATAGAAAGTCAGAGTAGTAAGCATTATAGAAAAGATGGTAGTCTCATTTTAGGTGGTTTAGACATATGTGAAGACCCTACAAAAGCCTCAATAAAGAGAGAAGAATAAACGGAGGGTAATCCAACAATTAAAGATATGCAGAGACAAAAAAAAAACTCTAGGTCAATCCATCAAAAAGGATTCAGATATAAACAATATATGATCATAAATGATTTACAATAAGACATTATAACATTATTTGATCCAAGAAGTCAATCCCACCCAATGTGAAGATGTTTTTGTGGTTCTAGTTGTGATTTTAACAGAGTCGCCCAAATTGGGAGGCTACGAAACAAAAGACAATTTTGTTCATTAAGCCAAACCTAGGATTATTCCCACAGTTGGTCCAAAGGGTTAAAGTTGTGGGGATACCCTGACGAATTCACTGGTGTGTCAAAGGCTCTAATTACGGTGGTGGGTTCCAAATTAGATACAAGTACTACATAGTGCATAACTATAGTTTTGCCACTCGTTCAACAACAAAATGAAATACATCAATAAATCAAATACACAAAACACGACTCAGTGTAAGATTACAAAGTTAAGAGGGGCAATCTGATATAAAAACCAACTATATCATCAAAACAATCATAGCTAAAAAGAGCTCACCTGAGATGTAGCTGTACCAACAAGTGATGGTGTCAAACCTCCGTACAATCGCTCCCACCCCTCTTGTTTCACAACCTACAATGAGTTCCCATAACTACAATCAGTCAATCATTAAAAAAAAAAAATTGCCTAGTTTCCTTCAGTCCAGAAAAACACGGCGCATGTTAAGATTCACTTTTCCTCTATGAAAAGTAATTCTAAAGACTTAAAATTGATTTCAGATTTTTGGTATATCTGAAAATTGTCAATTAGAATTAATTTTGCCTCTAGCATCCATTCTAACATGAAGTTAAGATTTGGCCTTTTAGTCTCAAAGTATGATTTTTACACTCAAATTTATCCTTAAGCTCACTTTCACGTGAACATATTCAAACCTAAATCATTTTACCTTAAACAAACACACTTTAAACTAAAATCAATTTTACAAAATCAGTTCAATCAAAATCAATTTCCATCACCCTAAAACCAAACATACACTCAATATCAAGTTCCCATTTTTCTCTGATTATATGACGAGAAACAAAAAACAAAAATAAAAACTAAACAATCACATGATCCTTGTGCTAAGAAAAAAAAAACAGAAACCTGACACATTTGCTGAAAAGTTCCTAGATTCTTGCTGTCCTTCTTCGGATCACGATCTGTTTGTTGACGAGTGTTTACCTATAGATCACAAAAACAAAACAAACAAAAAATCAATTTTATTTCCATCTTAAGAAAATAATAAAACTCCGAAACAAAAATCTTACAGTTTGAAGAGGGTATGTGATAAGTTGAGCAATGATCCCTCCTCCAGCTCCAGCCAATCCATTAATCAAAGCGTCAGACATGTTTGTTTATTTTTTAGAGAAAATGAAAATCAAATTTGGGGGATGATTTTCTTCTTCTCAAGAAATCATGGTATCAAAGAGAGAAGAAAGATAGTGGTATAATTGTAATTTGAGAGAGACCGCGCTTAATAACTGTGAATTTGTATGTTTAGGGGTAGATTGATGTTGCACGTGATTAAATGGTTTTGGTGTGAAGTGGTTGCGTTTGGGAAAAGGAAATGACATTAACGTTGTTAATGTTGGTGCGTATTGACCATTGTGCCCTTGATTGAAAGGAATATGCTGTTGGAATTTGCATTGGTATAATCGGTGAGAGCAATAGGTCGCCGGGACTTATTTCATCTTGATATGCGTGTTTTTCAAGATAACTTATTTTGTGTTTGGTTTCTCATAAAAAAATTGATTTTCAAATAATTGATTATGGAAAACTGATTTGATTATAAATATTTGAATTTATAGTAATTTATGTTTATAGATAATTCACGTGGAATTTAGTGGAATGATAAAAATGAGGATATCATTCAATTTTGGAGATAAAATGTACAAAATCTAGGTTATAGTCAAAATTAATTCTAGAAGTAAAATCAATTATATTTGAGAACAAGTAAATACGTAAAAATCAATTTTAACTATTTTCTAAAAATGAATTTTAAGTTTATTTTTTATTTATCATTCATTAGACGGATAATTAATGATTATTTTTTTATTCTTGAATCACGCTTTTATGTTATTCAATTCTCCCTTTTTATTTAAATAAACGGTTTTTTACGTATATTTTTTTATCTCGTTTTGTTTTGTGATATTCATGTGCGACGATAATTTTTTCATTGTCTTAGTATGACATTTATGTTTTTTTTGTCTTGTTACGATATTTTAGTTTGTTTTAAGTTTACACTTCTTGCTTTTGTTGCAGTGTCTTGAGATAATAATGACTCGTTTAGTTAGTATCTTATACTGCGTAAGGAGTTTATGAAAGTTTTTATCAAATTCAATGCTCTATTAGTCTTACAAATGAGTTGTCAACACATGATTGAATCGATCATGTAAGAGATCATATATAGTGATATGAGATAACATCGTAATTATTTTTTTCTTTTCGATTATGAATAAGATTAAAGATTATGAATTTCGTATTATTCTTGTATGTGAAATAAATTAGTTTAATTGTTAGAAGTTTTTGATTGGCGTGTCTTTTACTTGTTGATTTCAAAATATGAATGAAAAATGTCTTAATCCATAATTAATTTGATTGAAATATTATCAAGTTAGCATTTGAACAAAAATTATTTTCTATAAAAATAATAATAATAATAAGCTTATAAGACTGAGTTAAAAAATTAATTTTGAATAAATTAATTATATAAAATATTTTTAATTTTTAATCTAAAAATCAATTTTGCAAAATAATTTTTCTCATAATCATTTTTTAAAAGATTCTAGTAATCAATGTTAGCACTTCTTGGAATCACATTTTTAGAGAACATGCCAAATGTGAAGACATTAATTGTTAATTTAAAATTTTACATTGTTAACATTAATTGATGGAATACATTTTCTTCTAAGATCTCATATATTTTCAATAAAAATAGAATTGGTCTCCTTGACAATCAAGGGTTAGATCTAGTGGAAGGGATTAGACTCCTACAATGTGATGAACTCAAGTTCGAATCACCGAGTGCTAACATATTTGAAATGTCAAGTTAGTCATATGTGTGTTTATACTTTCACTTCCACTATCAATTAACCTCTAACTCAACTAATAGTAAAAATAAATGAATCGTAATACTTATCTCTAGATATCGTCATTAAACACAAAAGAACTTATTTTTTAAAACTCAAATTAAATATAAAACAAAGTTTTGTACCAAAAACAAATGAAAGTTTTACCATGTACCTCCATAATTTTACGAAAATACCAATTATAGCCTCAATTTTATTTTATTTTACTATTTTACCAATCCAAAGTTTTTTTTTTTTACCATTTTATCTTTTCCAGAGCTACAAAAAAAGATTTTCAGTAGATAAAAGTTTTTTCAGTAACTTTCGAAAAACTTTTTTGAAGAATTTCAATACATACCTTACTTCTGGAAAATTTTTTTTTTCAAGTTTTTCGGTACATACGATTTTTACCAGAAAACTTTAAAAAATATTTCCGGTACTTAAAAAAATTGTACTACCGAAAAACTTTATTGGAAAGATTTACATAAGTTGTTTCCCGAAAATTTTCTAATAAAGATTTATGGTACACACCATTTAAAAAAATAATAATATACCATAAATAATACATCATAAATATTTTTAAATAATTATATACCATAAATAATTAATACACTATATATACAGTATTAAATAATTAATAATTAATACACCACAAAATTTAATACATCATAATTAATAATTAATACACTATAAATCATCATAGAATCATTTCTGAAAGAGCATTCATAAATGATGAAGATTCAAAGTCACTTACTGTTCTTACAGTTGCTTTGCCGTCTCTACCTGTAACCCTATTTATTTTAAAAAAAATTAAAATAATAAAAAATTTAAACAAAAAATTAATTTAAAAAATATTTTTTTAAAAAAACTAAATAAATAACGGAGAACTTGTGGATAAAGTTTTCTGATAGCTTCAAAAATTGTCAAGTTGAAGTTTTGTCGGTAGTGTAAGTTTTACAGAATAGTTAAAATAAGTTTTTCGATAGTTCTAAAAAACTTTAAAAAAAAATTTCCAAAAATGATGTTCTAAATCGAAAAACTTTTTTTAAGTTTTCTTAAGTGGAAGTTGTGTACCAAAAAACTTAAAAAAAAAATCACTTTTTTTTTTACTTCTGTTCCGAAAATGTTGAAATAAAGAATTTTTTTTTTTGCATATATAAGGGTATTTTGGTATTTTCCTTAACTTTTCGGGGTACATGGATAAATGAGAGATTACATGATAAAATTTTCAAAACAAAGGGAGAAATGGTCCAGGTTAATTTGCACTTTAGCCGAAATTTGAGTAAATAAGGCCCAACAATCATTTAATGACCCATGTAGCATTGATCCAACTTATCTAAAATATCTAATATCATTAAATTGAATTTTCAACTTTCCACCTTCTACCTACACCTCCCTCCTTCTAGTTATACTTCCTAACCTCTTAATACATTGAAAATTATTTTACTATCCTTTTTTATTATGTATAAAGTTCAACTTTTTTTACCCCCACAATTTTACTCACATATTCAAAATTTTAGAAAATCTAAATTTAAAAATTTTTCAAACATTCAAAACTTTAGTTAATTTTAAATTTTTTAAAATACAAAATAAGTTCAAATTTTTAAACTATTTAAAAGTTTGGATTATTCTAAATTTTTTGAAATAGAATTTATGGTATTTATTAAATATTTTCGAAACTTTCATCTTTAACAAAATTTTTGGAATAAACATTTTTGGAAATTTGAAGCAATGATTTTTTTAAAGTTTTGAGAATAAAATTTTCGAAGCGTAATATTACATTTCGATGAAGGTAAAAGTTTCGAAAATTTTGAATATCACTCAAATTTTTGAAATGTATATATTTTATCAAAATAATTACATTATTATTTTTTAAAAATATTGTATTTATAATATAAATATTAATTGAATTGAGTATATTTTTTAACTTATATATTTTTTCAAATTAAATTAGATATGAGTAAAGTTGATGGTGAAGTTTCTACTATTCAATTGTAAATTATACTGATAAATTAACGACCGATAAGGAATGTATACACATATGTTAATATTTTATTCGAAATATATTTTGCAGATATTTTTCTATCAAGCTGTATTCGAATATGCAAAAAAATTATTGGACGAGAAAATGGATTGTTACCATTAGACTTGGTACAACTATGGAAAGAAGAGGAAGAAGAGACAAATTAATTTGGGAATATGAAAGAGATGGAAGATATAAAATAAAATCAAAATCAAGAGTAATTTGTTCTCACGTGAGTAACAATCTTACGAGTGGTTTTAGTGTTATATTACGAGCGGCAGTCATTTGATTGTCATACTGATAGTGTAATTCTAGAACGGTTTTCTACTGTGCAGTAAAACTCCGATATAGAGTATCTGAGCTGTTTTATCCTAGGGACTTCGTGGTTGATAGTCTTTCTAGCACAATTTAGACAATGCCTCAAAACGTCTTAAAGAGAGCGACCTAGTCCGCAACTCAACCCAGTAATATTTTTTGGTGGCATTGTTATTTTTCAAAAAGTTTTTTAAACTTTTGAAATAACACATACTCGTCAAGTTCTCGAGATCTGAAATCATGCTTACGACGATGTTGACGAGATGAACGGCAAACCTCATTATTTGCTGAAAAAATGCAACGGGTGTAACTCTTTCGCCTACATTGGAGACGATAGCGCGAATAATTTATCGGTTCACGCCTCTGATCCTAGTCACTATAAAATTAACATATCAATAATTTGTGTTCAAAAAAATCATTTTGAAAATTATGAATGATTCGAAATTTTTAAAAAATTTGAAAATCTCAAAAGTTTTATTTTATTTAAAAGTTTCAAAAGTTTTAAATAATAATATTTTAAAAATTTCGTGTTGTTCAAAACTTTTGAAAATCTTAAATTCACTATTTTGAAAGTTTCAAACTGCTCAAAGCTTTCAAAAATTATTGAATCAACTATTTCAAAAATTTTGTATTGTTCAAAACTTTCAAAAAATATTTTAAAAAATTAGAAATTGTGTTTCAAATTAATCAAAAATTTCAAAAAACTAACTTGTGCTTTTGGAAGTTTCAAAATACTTGAAATTTTTTTCAAACTTTTTAAAGCTTTGAATATGTGAGTAAAAAGTAAAATAGAATTTTTTTTTCAACTTTTTATACATAATAAAAAAGAGTAAATTATATATACATATATTTTTAAGAGTATTGATAGGGTGTGAGGTATATACAAATGAGGCTGAGAAGTACAAAGCTTCAATAAATTTCATACGTGAACTTGTGCTATTATTTTCTAAATTCGAAGATCTAAAGGCTTCCACAAATTGAACATGGAAGAGGATAATGTGGATTAATTACAATTTAGTCAAATGAGGTGTGACTGAGTAATATAGGGAGATAAGAAGTATTCCTTTCGTGTTAAAATAATTGAGCGTTTCAATTTTTAATATACTTATTTTTAATTGTATTTTTTAATTAATATTATTTACGTTATTTTTAATGTAATCTCTTTTATTATACATTTTTGATATTAATAATATATCAATAATTAATGATAATAATTTAGTAAAAGTAATATTTTATATATATATATATTTATTATATATTAAATGACTCAATTATTTTGAGAAGATAAAATTATAAGATAATAACATAAGAATATTTATAATTGAAGCAGTAAAAATGAGACAGCGGGGGAGGGAGGTGAGTAGAAATCATCGAGGGGAAAGAAATCGTGAGGGAAGAAAAATTAAAGAGTGAAAATGAAAATCTTAAAGTATAGAAAATAATATTTTTAAAATTTATTTATTTATACGTTTGTTTATTTTTTTTGAATTATTAAAATAATATTAAGTAATTAAAAGTTAAATTAAAATTCCACGACACCATAATTTTTCACATCATAATGTAAGTTTTTTCTAAACATCACTTAAGTCATTATCTAGTTTGTTATGGCGAATGTTATAAATTTTCCATTTTATATGTGATTTTATTATAATATTAATGTAATATTAATATATTTGTTTCCAATTATACCATTAACCAATGACTATTATCAATATCTTTTTATTCAATTCTAGTTATTAATATAAGAGAATAAAAATATTATTTTTTATAAATTTTATGATGAAAATTATAATTTTTATTCACATGTTAAAATATATTAAAGGACGAGTTTATCTAATATAAACTTCTAATAAAATATTAATTAAAGAAAAATTCTTAATTAATTACTATTTTTAATAAAATATTAATTTCCATATTTTATCTCTTTTTCATTTTCTATTTTTATGAAATTCTTTTTATTTTTAAATTAAAAATGATAAGGGTTTTTTAAGAGGTATAGAATAGACAACTCAAATATTATAATTGTAATATGTAATATAGATGAATATGAAAATGAGATGGTGATTGTTTTTTAGTTATTTCGTTGTTTAGCTGCCCGTAAACTTTTGGTCATGTGTCAAATCTAAAATATAAACTAAGATTAATGTCACAATCATCAAGTAGTTAACAACAATCTGTCCAAAAACCAAAAAGTAGTTAACAACAACAAAAATTATAATTTCATCAAAGGTCCAAGATTCCATTATTATTTAATCATAATGGGTTAATAGGCAAAGTTCATCTCCCCCATTGCCCCAACCCACCCATAGAAAAAAAAATCAGATAATTATTGTGTTGCCCATATTCACCAAGCCCTTAAGTAATTAAACATTATATATTTGTATATACATTGTTATTAGAAGACAATTGCAACCAACAAGGAAAATTGCATCATGCATGCATTTGGATGGTGCATGCTTGCGTGATTGATCTTATCTTTTTATCATATGATGACAAAATATGTTTCTTAATGATATGACACAAAAAATAATCCTAATAATATTAATTCTATAAATGCTAGCTTATGGTGCATACGTATACCCTATAAATTTTTGATTTGAGATACTTTGAATTCTAGCTAGTTGCACCAATCGGTTGGTGATTTTAAATGACCAAGTTCAAGTTACATATATTCATTCATTGTCAATGAAAAAAGTTACAAATATTCATCGTCATATAAGTCATGTGAAAAATGGCCATAGCATCATTGTTGGGAATCTATGCCAAACACAAACGATGTATATGCACTCCGACCTAGCTAGCTATATCCAAGAAAGACAACCTAACTCTACCAACACTCAACATCGATGATTACAACTACCACATAGAAAGCCAAATAAATACTTATACTGCTATAATTTTTCTTGAAATTTGGATTCCTACTCACACATAAGGAAAGAGACATAAAGATGGATGATTAAGGTTGAAAATGAATTGAGTCGAATTGAATTTGATTTTAAGAAAAACACTACTTAGTTAAAAATTTGTTTAATTTGAAATAATTTGATTCAAGTTTAATATAATGTTTTTTGTTTTAAATTGAATTCGCATGATTCAAAATTCTTATTTTTAACATAAATAATTATCTTTATATTTCAAAAAATTGTTAGATATATGTCTCTTTTACATGTATAATCCTCAACTAACATATATAATCCATAACTAATTAAAATAAACCGTTCAATACTCAAAATTTTATTCAAAATATCTAGCTATAATTACTATATATAAAATTAGTGAAAATTTTATTTAAATGTTATATATATATATATATATATATCAAATAAACTTATGAATCGAACCAACTGAACTATATAGTTTAAATTAAACTGTTTTAGATTAAAAAAATGTAAAATCATTTTTCTAATTCTTAACGACAACCAAATTAGGAACTTCAATAAACTTTTCAACCTTAACCATGCAAATGATTTTATTTTGGTTTTTTTTAAATATAATTTATGGATCGTTATGGTTTTTCTTTAGAATCTTGGTGCAATGCTGGTCCCACTAAAATGTACTCCAAAATTCCCCCATTTATTAAATACTTGCCAAAATAACATCTAAGTTCCAAAGTCAGGTTAAAATGGCACTAGAATGAAAATATAAAGACATAATGACAAATTATATATTAAAAGAATGCTAAAACTGGACAACTTTTTACACGAAAATTACTATAAGTCAAACATTATTGTTTCTTTAAAAAAGATAGATTAAATCATCTTTCGTCTCATCTCCAAATTCCTCAAACTAAATTAACTCTAAAGAATGACATAAATATAGCTAAGATAATAGCCGTACGTAAAGACATTTGATATGCTGCGGCGTAAATTGAAATTAAAATGATCCTTTTTATCATCCATATTTAATATATGTGAGTTTCAACACCAAATTATTTAAAAGAAGAAAATCAAGATTTTGCAAATTCAAATTAATAATATAAATCGACAAAATATTTATAAATAAAATTAAATTAAAATATTTAAAATAACTATATTTTTGTATCTATAACATTAACAATGTAAAGAGATCGAATTTTGTTTGATTCAAAACTAATTAACCAAATGAACAACGATATAATAAGAAGAAAAAAAATAAATTATATTTATCTCTCCCGAAATCTCTTTTACACAACCCTCTAATTTTTAAAATGTACTTGTTCTTTTTGTACTTACTAAAAAAAATACGCATAAATTTCTTTTCCGTTTCACTTACATATTTATTTGTTATTTATAAAAAGATATTAAAATATATATTTCAGTGTGTCACTAAATTATAATTTGACGTAAGTATATAAAAGGTAAAAATTATATGTAAAAATTATAATTGTGTCATAATAAATAATAAAATTAGATGTAAGTATGCAAAAAAAAAATTTGATACAGTTTTTTATGAGTATCACCAGTAGAAAATTAAGTTTTAAATACATACCCTTAAATTGTTTACATGCCACGAGACTTCAAAAATGAGGTGGAGGTTTATTTAAGTCTCTTAATATTTATATATGTATTTAACGTTTTATATTACTACACACGCTTTAAAACTTCTCTTCGTCAGTTTTATTGTCACGTCCTCTCGACTTGACAGTCATCGTCTCTATTTTATCATCACCACTCCACATTACATGTTTGATTTTCAAGTTCATATGTCTAGATATATTAGTAATTTTTTTAATAATTTTTTACAATTATAATGCTTGATATATAAGAATAATTTTTAACCTTTATGTTGATAGAATGATTAGTACGAATAATAGTCGCCATCTTATGGTCAGGATTAGAGTGTCCTCTGTCAAGCTCACAATCATTGTCTCCATTTTATAGTCATCACTCCACATTACATGTTTGATTTTTTAAATTAATTTGTGTCCTCTATCAAACTCACAATCATTGTCTCCATTTTATAGTCATCACTCCACATTACATGTTTGATTTTTAAGTTAATTTGTGTAGAGATATTAGTAATTTTCTAGTATTGTAATGGTTGATATGTAAATTTTTTTTTAAAGAATAATTAGTACTTATCGTTATAAACTCATTTTTAAAGAATGACATCTAGAGAGAGTTATATACTATGAGATAGAAAGTAAAAAACAAAATATTAACATGTCAAATTCATTCTTTTGAAATGACTCTTTATTATTTTGTTTGGAGACTATATATGAACTTGTATTTTATTTTTTAAATTTTGCCGTAGTCAAATATTTGTTACAATATTTCTATTTATTTTTATAATTTAAAAAAAAAATAATCATATGCTTTATAAGAATTTTTCAAGTCTTTTGGAGGGAGGTAAGAGATTTTGTTATTTATATTAGCAAGTTAAATTACATATTTTAAGTGTTTCATTTTATATAATAGGGAACAAAATAATAATTAAAATAATAACAATAAAGAAGAAAACAATAGTATACTGTTATTAGATTACTCTTAATTAATACGAAAGCTACATACTAGGACTATAAATAAAAAAGCAAAGAAAAATAAGGTGTGGAAGAATTTTTACAATTTGCTTTAAAAAAAAAATTCCTGGTTACATTAAGAAATGATTTTATTTATTATGAGATTTGATAGTTATACAAAATGAATATAGCATGATAAGTTGTTAAACATGACAAATGTAAATGTATGAGTGTGACTAATATATCATGTTACATGTCTTGAACATTTTCCCGTTGACTCATGGGTGCATGCACATAATTTTTTATAAGTTGTTATTAGTTGTATTTTTTATGTTCGTGTGATGAAAAATTATAAGTTGTTATTGATTGTATTTTTTAATGTTTGTATCATAAAAAATTAGGATTCAAATATTGATTATTATTTTTTTGTTCAAATATTTAATGTCTCGAAATCATTTCATCCAAATCAAACGAAAGAAGTTCAAAAATGTTGTGTAGATTTTATTTTAAAATTAATTGAAGAAAATAACAATACTACTGTATGTCTATTGAATATTGCTATGATTTTGTAATTTTATTGATGGACATCTGAATCATTTTTCCATCTTGTCAACATTAGTAAGAAATGAGAGACATCTTTATTTTTTTTTTATTAACATCTTGTATTGTATATTTTGATTATAAATTCAAAACTGTGGTTGTAAACTAGTAAAATATTAGTAGAAATTGTGGTTGTAAATTCAAAAAATTTATTTTAAATTTAATACGACATATTATATATATATATATATATAAATGAATCAAGAGTATAAAAATAAAATGAAAAATTAAAAAAATAATTATTTTAACTATATCTGTTAAGTCGGTTGATCAAAAAATCTAACTTAAAAAGTTGATTTGTTGAACTCAAGTTATGATTTTAAATTGGTTAAACTAAATTGACTTAACTTGGCGAAATTTTGTTAAGTCTATTCATAAAACGAATTAAAAAATAACATAATCTTTAAATCGTTTGCTGTTAACTCGAACATCAAACTAACTCAAAATGTATATTTTAACCGTTTTAAAAAGATAAAATTATATCAATATATATAAAAAAAATAAATATTTTTTAAAATTAAAAGAGATATAAGTGTAATTTATTGACGATCAAAACGACTATTAAAATATCCTATTAAGAAGATAAAATCTAAATATATATAGAAACTATAAAATAAAATAAAAAAAATAAAAAACTCGAAACTCATGTTCAATAGATGAAAAAAAACGAGAGACAGCTAGATTTTTAGAAGCTACTTGTTACATAGAGCCATTAAAAAACAAGAATTAGCATAATCCAATATTAACTAGGAAATTAATAAACTCTCTCAAATTTAAAGGTTGGTTTCTGACTGTCAAACACCTGTCAACAGTTAAGTTCGGTGTCAGAAATGATGACGGTTGGCCCTTAACTGTAAATCCACGTGGCTGATTCATTGTAATGAGCTTGGATGCCTTTACACACACCAATCCACTGTCCACAGTGGCACAAAACATTGCACCACTCTTACACTCTCAATCCCAATATTCATTATCACCTTTATTTTATTCATTCTCAACTAAACAATATACTACCATCTCTTTTAGTCAAACAATTAACTATACCACAGACCAAAATGTGCTATTCTAATTTATATTTAAACTTATATATAGTACTCCAATATGCTAGCTGACACTAACCGACAAATCACAATACCGGTTGTGCGGATTTTAACAAGTTTGTTTGATCAAACTTTTAGTAACGATATTATCCCAAACGCAAGTCACATTATTTAATATATCATTCAAAATAAATTAATTTATTTAAATATATTAGGGTAATTTGTTTTTTTTTATATTGACTATAAATCAATTTGATGTTAAAAACCATTTAATTTGTTTATTAATTTTTTTTAAAATAATAAATATAAAATAGTTGTAATGTTGAAGCGTTGCGTAGATCGAAAAGAAAGTGTTGTTAAAATAGGAAAAGAATATTGTAGGAAGATAAAATAATGTACAAGTAGTGGTACTAATACTACTAATATTTGATTTACGATGTGAGACAGTTCAGAATTAGCTAAACCGTTGAGATTCTAAGGAGCCGACCATTTTGGGTTTGAGGAATCACAGCCCACACATACAGAAGGTAAATGCATTATGCTTCTTAATCTTATTTTAATATTATTACAATTCTAAGTTCTACATTTATCAAATATTACTAAGTCGGATCATTTGCTTCCGAATCTAATTTGAGTTACGTATATTAGTTATAATAGTATTTGTTATAACTAAATTATTATTGAAATATTATTTTATTTTCTATGAAAAATTATATAAAATATTTTAATTGTCATTTTTGTTTGAGACAAATATTTTAGTTGTCGATATATCTTACATCGAGTAAATAGAAAAATTATATTTTAAATTGTAAGATTTAATTCAATTAAAAAATATCAATAATTATTATATCAAATATACATTTTTAATTTAAATTAAAGATTTTATAGTTGTAGTGAAATTTCAAGTATTGTTTGTCATTCCGTCTACATATCCTAAAAAAATGTCCTCGAAATTATAAGTGTTTATGAAATTAATTCATGATTTTCATAAATTGATAATTAATAGAATTTTGAAATTATAAAAAGTCATTCAAAATAAATTTTATTATTAGAGACTATAATGTACAAGGTTTTTAAGAGTTCAAATAAACTGTTTATTGATGCATTCATTGTGTTATATAAATTACGTTAATATTGTTTTTAATAATATTGTAATATAAGATAAATTTGTATGAATCTATGAGTTAAGTTTATATAAATATGAACTCTTAACTTTGAAAATCAAATTTTTTTTATATAAGAATTATAACACTCACAATAAATTTTATTGATATAGAAGAAATAAATTATAAGCGTTAAAGTGATGGATGATGTTTATTTTAATAACTTTTTTATTAAAATAATATGCATTACTAAATAGAAGAAATATATCTAAACAACTTAAAACACTGACTAAAAAAAAGTTCTATTGGTGCCCTATAGGCACCTAAAAATGTAGATCGAAGCTTATATCATTTCATTAGCCGCCTCTACTCTCGCTGCTTATTTTTTTCCCTCTTTCTCATCTATTAATTAACGGTGGTGAACTCATTTTTTTTTTGCTTGAAATCATAACTTCTGCATCATTTTTCTCCCTTTTCATCTAAAAGCTTAAACATTGAAATCCATAGAAACTAAGAGATATAAGATGTGTATGCCTTCGACCTGGTTTTTCAGCGCCACACCACCCTTAACTTTCATTTATTAGAAATAAGTGATTTAATGTCATAAAATATATTAAATAATTTTTTTAATTTAATTTTTCTCTTTTAATTTAAATAAATATTTTTTATATATATTTAATTTGTTGTTATCATTTTGTTGGAAATAAGTGATTTATTTGTTGTTAGAAATAAGTGATTTATTTGTCATCTAGATATAGTGCTTTGATTTTTCGTCTTATACGTCTTATTGTAGACATAGTGTTCGTTCAGTTTAAAGTAATAAATTAAACTTTAATATTTTGAGTGATATTAATGTGATCATCATTAAAACTTTATAAACATAAATATTTTAATTTTATTATATATATATATATATTTTATTTTATATTATTAATTTAAGTATTATTAATTTATTTGTAGATTTATCTATTTTGATTTTTGTGACTTTAAATTATATAATTAATCGATATAATGTTTATGGATTGATATGAATAAATATCATTTACTAAAAAAAGTAAGAGATAAAAGCTTAAAACTCTATATTATTGAGAATGGTACAAATTATACAAATAAAAAGGTTGAAGTAAGCTTATCTATTAAAAAAAGAGTAAATGAATACATAAAACTTATTGATAGTCATTCGCTAACTACTAACAAATAATTTATAATAGATAGTTTAATATGGTTGGAGCCAACGAAGGTGTTGAAGGAGAAAAAAAGACTTGGGGTTCAAATCTAGATAAATTAATATAGTTTTAAACTTTTTTTTTAGATTTTTTAATTTAAAATTTATAATGTGACATATTTTAAACAATATTATATAAATAAGATCATGTTGAATGATTAATAATCATGAATTTACAATAAAAATTTCTAAAATTTGTAATTTTAATTTTTGAAATTATTTATTTTTGTAACGTAATTAATAACATAAATAATTAATATATCTAGATAGTTCTACTTCACGAAATTATATGCACATCATTTAAAATATATTTGATCACTATTTTTTAGTTAGAAAATCTAAAAGAGAAATCAAAATTACCGATTATAAAATAGAGAAACTAATTCAATAAATTAATAAAAATAAAAAGATGAAAACTACAATTAAATTTTATTATAAGGAGTATTTAGTTAGGATTTAATCCACACAATAATGATGTACTCATACTATCAATTAATTATGGTTAGGAAAATATCTAAAACTCGTGTTTCATTTTAACGATAACTACATCAAACGTCACACATTATAATTTATGGTAAGTATATATTTTTTTTTACACTAAACATATATAAAAATTAGTATCATTTAAATTAACATAAAATAGTGAATATTTGATATTCATTATTAATTTATTATACATATTAAATTAAAATATCTGAAAAAATAAATATATTAAACTAACATCTTGTAATACTATTTTTTTCTTTGTCAAATGTTGAAACTTCAAAGAAACACCAATTGCCTGGCCTCTGTGAAGACCAAAAGAATATGTGCTTGTGTGTGAATACTACATCTATTATATTATTTATATATTCTTATTACTTTAATTAGAATATTAAGAATGGGTTGTCATAATAAAAAATGCATAACTTATTAGAAATGAAGGACTAATATTATTTGTGATAAAGGTGATTAAATAAAAACAAATTGACATTGAAAAAGACATGGATTGAAGTGATATTTTGGAATAGGGAAAATAAAAAAAGTGGGTGAATAATAAGACAAATCGGATCAGATTTTGCATTGTGTCCTTCAAGGAAGACCACCCACAAGACATGAGGACTTGTGATACTCCTGCGATTTTAAGTAAAAATCTTGAAGATCCTTAATAATCTCCAAATATATATGCATCACATCTTTTATTATTACTTGAATATGAAATTTGGAGATTCTTAGTAATCTTTCCTTGTATCCCTCATTTTTGGGAATTTTATATCTAGCTTTCCCTTGATAGCCCAAACAATATCTCTGTGGCGAATGTTCATTCTGCCTTCCCTATATTATCCACGCCGAACAATCCCACGTGTCTATGATTTTCCCTTGCCAACAACACCCTTCCTATTCCAAATGCTAAAAACCCTTTCATCACTATCATCGTATATATACCTTATTTTTGTATCTTTGTAAACTTGTTTAATGGCCAGGTAAATTCAAATTTAATTAATAAATATTAATATTATTAAATTTTAAATCATATTTTGAGTTTAAAATTATAGAATTTTTGAATTATGTATAAATTTCTAGTAATATTTAATTTAATATTTTTTATATTAAAATAAAAAACAAAACTTGATTTTAGTGGATGATAAATTTAGAAATATTTAAAAGGAGAGACTAAAGTTGTTGAATTTTAATATAAGATACAATTTTTATCAATTGATAAAAATAAGAGAACTAACATTACTATTAAGCAGGTTTTATAAAATATTTTAGTATTTTATTTGACTTTATAAACTCTTAAATAAGTAATTTTTTGGTGTCCAATTTGTGTTTTGTTAATTATTTTGTTTTTATTATATTTTTGTTCTTCCCGCGATTGTTAAAGAAACTCTTAATTAAGTAATTTTTTATAGTATTACTTTAACCAAGTTCAAAGCTCATATGCCTATATTTACATAAAAGTTGAGGAAGGAACATGTAATTCTATCCTATTTAATATCACAATTCATATTAGATTTGAAAGAAAAAATAAATAAATTTCCAATGGTAAATCAAAGATTAATTCTGTTTAAGATGGGATAAATTTACTCAAAGTATACAGTTTAAATAAATTTACAGATAATCATTCAAATGGGACTATGATATCAAAAATAATATTTTATTTATAAAATAATTGCTACAAATAAAATATGTACCAAACAATTATTAATCGTGAACAATTCCTAAATTATAAGCAAGGGTCTTAGGTTCAACTCACTAAAATTTACAAAAGACGTTGGGCTGAATTCTCCATTAGAAATTAGTCTCTAATAACAAAATTTACTTTGCACCAATAATATTAAAAAATGGTCATTTTTTTTTTACTTTGCACAAATAAATACTGAAAAATCTTCAAAGTATAATAAAGATTAAAAACATATTTGGTAGAAATAAGTGTATACACTGAGAGAAAAATAAATAATAAATTAATGATATAATAAAAAAATGAAATAAAAATAGAATGAAACATAAATGTAAACATTAGCGAACATTATTCTAACCCAAAAGTGGTTAAAAGTTGGAAAAGATTATAGTCATCTTTAACACGTGACTAATTTTTGACCATGCCAATTCTTTACATCTAACTTATCTATAAGTCTTAATTGGAAGGATTAATTTACCATCTCCTACTTTTGTCTGTTCTGAAAATTTTGATATCCCACTTAAAGAAAAAATAACCGCCAATCCACTTCACTAGTTGATTAAAATCCTCCCAAATTAAGGCAAAGAAAAAAAAAAGAGGAAATAATAAATAAATAAATAATGCAAGCACTAGCACATAATGAAATGCATGTATCCAGACACCTTCCAATCTTATATAAACCAAACACTCCCACCCTCTTTTTCCCATCTCACCACACTCCACACTTGCCAATTACACACATTAAAGAGAAGTTATTGAGAGAGACAAAAAATATCTTTTATCCAAAAAAACACCAACCAAACAATGCCTTCTTCTGCTCCAACCTTGCTCTCAAAATGTACAATTTTCCCAAACACAAAATCAACTATTGGAAACCTTAAACTCTCTGTTTCAGACCTTCCTATGCTTTCTTGTCACTACATCCAAAAAGGTTGTCTCTTCACACAACCTTCTATTCCTTTCCATAATTTAATCCCTCACTTAAAATCTGCTCTCGCTCGCACTCTCTCTCTTTTTCCACCACTCGCCGGCCGTTTAACCACCGATTCCGACGGTTACGTTTACTTAACTTGCAACGACGCCGGTGTCGATTTTATTCATGCCACTGCCACCGGATTCTATATCCGTGATCTCTTATCAACCACTGATGTTCATGAATCGTTCAAAGAATTCTTCGCTTTTGACAGAAAAGTTAGTTACACTGGTCACTTCTCTCCGATTTTGGCTGTTCAGGTAACTGAGCTCGCTGACGGCGTTTTCATCGGCTGCGCCGTTAATCACGCCGTCACCGATGGAACTTCCTTCTGGAATTTCTTCAATACATTCGCGCAAGAATGCAGAGGAGCAAACAAATGTCTCCGGAATGTTCCAAATTTCCGTCGTGACTCTGTTTTAATCTCCGACGCCGTTCTACGTATGGAGAAAGGAGGTCCGGTGGTTACATTTAACGCGGACGCGCCGTTTCGTGAGAGAATCTTTAGCTTCAGTCGCGAAGCGATTCAGAAACTGAAAGCTAAAGTTAATAACCGACGGTGGACGGAAAATAACAGCACCGTCGAGTTGATGCAGAAGCATATCAATGACCGTTATAACAATAACACTAACAACCAGAAAGAAAACGGGAAGGTAGCGACGTTAATTGATAACTGGTTCAAAAGCAATGTTCATTCTAAACAGCAAACGATTTCTGTTACGGAAACCGAAACGATTGAGATTTCGTCGTTTCAATCGTTATGCGCGTTGCTATGGCGTGCGGTGACACGCGCGAGGAAATTTCCCGCTTCGAAAATGACAACGTTTAGAATGGCTGTTAATTGCCGTCACAGAATAGAACCGAAAATGGAAACGTATTATTTCGGAAACGCGATTCAGAGTGTGCCTACTTATGCTTCAGCAGGGGATGTAATGTCCAGGGATTTACGGTGGTGTGCGGAGCAGTTGAATAAAAACGTGAAGGCGCATGATAACGGTATGGTGAGGTTGTTCGTAGAGGATTGGGAAAAGAATCCAAGGTGTTTTCCTTTGGGGAATCCTGATGGTGGTTCTATAACTATGGGTAGTTCTCCTCGGTTTCCAATGTATGATAACGATTTTGGTTGGGGGAAGCCATTGGCTGTTAGGAGTGGAAAAGCGAATAAATTTGACGGTAAGATTTCGGCGTTTCCTGGTAGAGATGGAACTGGAACCGTTGATTTGGAGGTTGTTTTGGCGCCTGAAACTATGGCGGGCCTTGAAGCTGATCCAGAGTTTATGCTATACGCTTCGAGGCAGTTATGACACGTGTCCCTAAAAAAAACTAACTTCTTTGTCACGTGACGATGATGTCATTGTAGTCACGTGTTCCAATGAGATGGTTACGTGTGTCATGAATATTTGAGACTGTGGGATTGATTGTGACATATTGTTAATTATTATTAGTGTTTCTATATGCTTTTAATTTTATTATGTTCTTCTTGTTGATGTTTTTCCTCTTTCAACTTAACAATTGATTTCCTCTTATCTTGGATCAACTTTGTTTAAACTTTTTCCTTTTAGTATCCTGTTTTTTTTTCTCCTTTCTCTCTCTCATTTTTGATGGGTTACTACAATCCACTAAGAAAAGACAAATTATTTTAAATTCAGGATTCGATTAAAAAATAGTAGTATACCCACTTTAATTTATGTCTTTAATAAATAATTTTTTCTTTTCCATTGTTGCCATTCTTTTCAGTATATGAAGACGGACGATTTTGTAAAAAAAATGATAGGCTAGTTATATTGTGTTGCACTCAAAATTGGTATAAATAATTATTCTTTTAAGATTTGTGTACATTTTAAATAAAATGCATGAGTCAGAAAGTAGTAATTATAGTTAAAGAAGAATATCTTCACAAAATAAAAAGAGTTTTATTTTAGATTGATGCTATAATTTTTTAATGAAGATTAATTACGGTTAAATTGCAATGCATAAATTAAACATAAATCATACAAAATGATTTTATATTATCGAGTAATATGAATTATTGATTACATGATTACATCATATAATATAATGTTTGACGTATATCTATTAAACTTATATAATAATAAAAAAAATAGTTTAAATTTGATGCAAAATTAAATATTACACATTATTTATGATTATAATTAATTAATATCGTTAAAAAATTATAAATATAGTGCATCCTAGCAAGTTAACCAAAATAAGTGGAAGTCGTTTGTAGAAATCAAAATGATAAAAAAATCATATGTTGAACTCTACCATAAGTATGAGATGTGATTATCTTTAAACATAAATGTTTGTTGAAGATCTAAATTTTAATTCAATATTAATTTAAAAATAATTAAATAATAAAATACTTATAAATAATATCTGTAGTTTAAAAAACTTTTTATGTTCAAGTATTATTTATTTTATAATATAATTCCTTTGCCACAAAAAAAGAGACAAAAGTACTCTTGATAAAATTATATATATATATATATATATATATATATATATAATCAGAAATTTTATTGCTAATCTATAATAAAATCAACTAGAAAAAATAAAAATACGAATTTAAAAATATTTTTTTATAGTTATATTTTTTATTATTTTATTTAATTTTTAAAAAAATTATTTATATAAACTGTATTTGTAAAATTAAATTTACATAAAATATATAAATTGATTTCATATAATCTATTTAAATGTATTGAAAAGAAAATGTATATCTAAGAAAATGATTAAAAAATTGGAAACGGGGACGGTTAAACATATTCCCTTAATACTAATTCTTTTTGACAAAACACATGTTGTTAAGACTCGTGTTGAATTGTGTATTTTTCCATACACTTTTTATTTTGATTCTGCTCACCTTACCACTTGATGATATGTACAGGATGTCATATCAGACCTTTATCGATGATTAATTTCAACCAAATTCAGATGTACAAAGTTTCGGAGCAGAGAACTAGTTGTTCCACTTGCCTTCAAATTTTTAGACATAGATGTCACATTTGAATTTCATTTCGTTGACTTTCATTTTTCCAAATTTATTAATAAATATATCAATTATTAAATTGAGATGTGTCATCGTGGAAGGATTTTAAATATCAATTATTTAATTTAGATGTGTCATCATATTAGGATTTCATATCGCCTCACTTTATATTCTTGTTTATGTTTTATGTTTTATTATTCTCGAATTAATAGACTTTATTTTATATTAATTTTCAAATTGATTCATCCTTATCAAAATGTCAATAAGGTAACAAATGTTTTTCGTTAAATGTCATTTTCATTTTTTTCATAAAAATTTTCTCTCAGTATAACAGGTTGAGATCAATAATATTATTGAATCACTAGTATGATTCATTATTAATGGAACTACGTGATACCGTCTTTATTAACTTTGTAAAGAATTCATATTAATATTAATATGTGCATTTAATATATTAAATTTTATTACACAAACTATACTACTATGCTAGACCAATTATAGAAACAAACTTTAGTTGATGGTTTATTGTTATCCCAAAAACAACTAGCTAAGTAACCAACATATATATTTCTTTTCCACGTTGCTTAAAAAAAATTATGTAATCATTATTTTTTTTTACAATTCTTTTAGGGTGTGTTTTAGAACTTAGAGGAGAAGAAGAACTTTGAAAAATAAAAAGGATTAAGTAGAAAAAATAGAGATTTTTAAAAGAAGAAGACTTTTTATTAACTAAGGTTGGATTAGGAGGAAATAGTTAATCTCTCAACATATAGTAAATATTAAGGTAATTTTGATAAAATTGTCATTCACTTCATTCCATTTATAAATTTTCTTTTAATTTGTGCAAAATGAGTTGATATATATAATTATTGTGGAATAAAAGAGTAGTATATTGCTTAGGCCCAATTAATACCAGGATAAAAGATACTAACCGTAGTGCTTAATTGCTTAAATATACCCTCACATATATATTTCCTCGTAGTGAAGGTCTTGAGGATGTTTAGCATGTGCGAGTGCATATACCTCAAATTTTATGCACATTAATTTTTGTAAAGTATAAAAAATTATATTGTAAAAAATTGTAAAAAGTTTGAGTAGTTTAATATTTTTTATCTTAAATTTTAATTTTAAAATTCTAAATTTATAAATTATTGAGTTCTTATGATTTAATATCTAGAAAAAATGATGACATATTTTTTATTCATAGACTAAAATTATAATATCTAGAAAAAATGATGACATATTTTTTATTCATAGACTAAAATTATAATTCTAGAAAACAAAAAAGTTTTGTCTTTTTTTAATTGTCCTACTATTGTTATTCTTTTTGTTTTTATTTTTGAAAGCAACTCTTTGTTACTCTTTGATTCATTGAGTTAACGAAAGAAGAACAAAACAATCGGATTTTTAATAAAAATCTTCTTTATCAACAATTGTTGGTTTATATTCTCATTTTTTTAAAATTTCTTTTGTTGAGTTAATTATTAAATGAAATATTATTATATAAAAATATATTAATTGCAACAAATACAATAAAATTTATTATCATTATTTTAGTTATAAAATTGGAAATAAATAAACTAATAATATATAAAAATATACAATAATTAATTAGTATCACATCAAATATAATAAACTTCATTACTATTATATGATTTTAAAAAAGAACAAAAAAAAACTATATAAAAAAATAAAACACCAAATATAACTTCGCTTGTCCATTCTATAATTTACTGATGATGCCGACATATATAGTATATTATTTGTAGGAAACATTAGGTTAATTTGGAGGTATCCCATAAAATGTGCTATCTATTAATGCAATGAACCGCGTGGGTTCATGGAATGAATTAATGGTCTATGCAGTGCATCACTTTGATTGGCATTTGTGCAATTCAGCCAATGCAGCTTTCAATTCTGAATCACAAATTTAAACCCCAAACGTATCTGCAAACAATGTGCTACATTAATGATTCCACATTAGAATTTCTACATCTATGGTCGTACACAATATATAATATTTTGATCAATCGCATGGCCAAGCTTCACCAACTATAATCCAAAAGACTACTACTTGCTCAACAACTTTAAATTCTAAATAAAAGAAGAAGAAAAAAGTTAGTGGTGAGAAATGTCTAGTGAATATTTATTTTAATTTTTTGGTACATGTCTAGTGAATGTTTGCAGTTGTAGTAATTTGCTATTAAAAAGATGAATTAATACCTTAATTTTTATAGATTATATGGATGAATGATTAGAGGGAAAGCAAAATTAAGGAAATTTAATAGTAAGATATAATAGTAAAAATACAGATATTAGATTTACATGTTGAAATTCTTGTAATGGTTTAATTTCAAGTAAATTTTTTAAAAATAGTTTATCTTTTATGTCCAAATTCATTGAGTGATTTAGCTTTAATTGCAAATTCTTAGAAAAATTTAGCTGTTGTATGAAATTCTTAAAGGGGTTTAATTTTTAGTAAAAATTCTTAGAGTAGTTTAATTTTAAGTGAAATATATTTTTTATCGCAAAGTATGATAGTTTAATTATTAAAACTATGATCGTTGATGTAAACAATAAAAATAGACAATATATTATTTTCAATCAATATGAATTTTTTTGAGTGAAATAAATTCTTTACGTTGAAGTATAATAATTTTTTAAATATGAGTATTGGTGTACACAATAAAATCAAAAGATATGTCATTTACAATTAAAATAGAAATTATTAGAGTTAGTTGAAATAATAAATATCGAAAACGTTTGAAACTATACTTAACATTGTAAATGAAAACAAAGATTAAAACTATATATGATGCAATTTCTAAATTGAATTCATCTAAAAGTTGTTCTACGATCCACGACGTAAACTTATCTTTTGTCTAATTTGGACTCTTGCTAAAGGGGTCAAATTTGTATGCTAGTTCCCATCTTTTGGATTTCATTCCAACCTCTATTACCAATTTGAGACCGAAAGAAATGCAATGAGTTAATTTGAGTTAAAAAAAATTAAACAAAAGGGGATTGGATAGCTTAAGAGGTTGGAGCTAAAAGAATTTGAGGAATTAAAGGATTGGATAGCTTAAGGGGATTGGTGTAAATCCTAGTTAAAAAAATGCTAAATACAATTTATTTGTAGTTTTGACTCGTAAATTTAAAAATAAATAAATTTATATAAATGAAAACTAAATTATCTTTAATTATTATTTTTCATAACCACAATATTTTTTTAAAAATTTTGAAATCTTTGTTGTCTCTTATGATTAGTAGTGGATGTATATAGTTTTCATGTCAAATTATCTTTGAACATAAATTATGCTTTTGATTTCTAAAGGATGGTGAGATAAACGACACGTTATCAATATTCTAAAATTATTCTTAAAATTGTATAATATAACCAATTTTTTCCTTTGTTAATATTTATAGAGACTACAATAACATTAAATTAATAATATTATAGATGAACTTAAAATTAAGTATATAATATTATTAGATGCATTGTTAAAACATTTTCAAATATTGAGATAACTTGATTAAGATTTTGATATTCTAAAAATCATTTCAAACGGTATAAAATTTTAGAATGTCAATATTATTGACAATTAAGTTAATACAAAATTACAATTTTAAACTCAAATTTAAATATTAATTCGAGAAAAAAAGTGTGAGCATATTTATTAACACATCTTTACCTTCTTAAAAACAAAACATAAATGTTAGTCACTTAATGGGGTTTAAATTTGATCCTTAAAATAATTAACTCTCATCATTATAAAAAATTTGTTTCACTATAGATGTGTTCGACCATAGATGTGGTAGAAATAGCTTTTACTCTCCTACTATAGATGTTGTATATAAAAATATTATTAGAGAAGTTTAGAGACCAATAATTTATATATAGCTTTTACTCTCATAGTTAAAATTCTTTATGATGAAGTGTAATAGTTTTTTCACTACGACCATAGATGTGGTAGAAATAGTTTTTACTCTCCCACTATAAATGTTGTATATAAAAATATTGTATGAGAAGTTTAGAGACCAATAATATATATATATATATATATATATATATATATATATATATTCTATTGTCAAGAATGCATTGAATATTAATTGTCACTATACATGAAAGTTGTGACATTTATATGGATAACTTATGAGTCATTACCATTAAGTTCTAATCTTTCACATGCATAACTCAAGAATCATCATCAAGTAGAATTTTCAATATATCAAACAGGGCTCTTAAAATCAAATTATAAAATACTCGAAATTGAAATTAGATCATCCAAAGAACCAACAAAGAAGAGGTAAATATGACTGTGATACCACATGTAAACATATTTATTGACACATCTTTACTTTTCTAAAAAAACTATCAATGTTAGTCAACTTATGAAATTAAATTTTTGACCCTTAAAATAATTACCTATAGCTATGGTTAGTTTTGATGTTATTGGTTTTTCCTAGCTTTTACTCTCTCACTATACAAAAAATTAGGTGAAAAACTTAGAAATCAATAACCTATTTATAGACATTCTACTATTCAGAGTGCATTGAATATCGATTGATTGTCAGTTGCCACTATTATAATATACATGAAAGCTAGGACGTATCATATTCATAACTTATGAGTCACTACATTGTGCTATTACATTTCATATCCACAACTCACCATGAAGTGAGGTTTTCAATAGTTTTGTTACTTATTATAATTTTTATAATGAAACTATTACACAAAGTTTTAATTATATGTTACATTCTTATAACGACACAAATTTTGAATAGGCGAATTGGTTCGCTAATTTGTAAGCTTTGAAGAAATTATTTTTTTTAATTTTGCAAATTAACAAATCCATCTCTCAAATTTTGTAAAATTTCAATCAAAATAGTCTCGATGTCAACTTTTATTGTTAAAGATTACTTTGGATGTCAATTGAATTTGTGGCATTTCCGTCTTGATTTCATTTCAATGATATCACAACATTAACTATTTGTCCATAAAATTTAGGTCTTTTATGAAGTAATTTTCTAATAATTAGTTCATGTACAATTGTAATTATCAATAAATCTGTCTATGATATGACAATTTCATAGGCAAATTTGATTATGACGAGATCACATTGACGTAAGATAAATGTGAAAAAGCAACATCGACTAATTACTGAAAATTTAATATATAAAAGACCTAAATTTCATATATAATTAAAATTATCCATGTTGCGATAATATTTATGTGAAATCAACTTGAAAAAGAATTTGGATTTGTTGTGATCTTACACACTAAGTGATTATGTAATTGTTTGATTAAGATCGTTTCAAATCTCAAACAAATTTTGATTTTATTTAAAAACGTTAAAATTATTGAATTTGATATCTAAATCATTCAATTCAATATAATCACTGATTTCAAAAATGTCTATCATCAGTTACTACAATAAATTTAAATTTTTTAAATAAATCATATTTGATTAGTGTACCACATCATAATATCTCATAAAAAATAGAAATAGACAACGACTATTTTGATTAATATTTTATAATTTTAATTATATATTTGTCTATTTATTAATTTAACCGAAGCTCTCAATTTCAACGTCATTTTGTCTATTCAATCATAAAAAAAAAAAAAAAAAAAAAAAAACTTAAACTATCGAAGTTCAGATAGTTAGCTTAATTGACATTGATAATCGTGTTGTTACGGTACAAGATGTGTGAATTTGGAAAAACTCCAGCCACAACGGTG
>JBBPBS010000247.1:957284-1011291 GCA_037974835.1 Cicer judaicum
TAAAGACAATCTACGTAAACAAAAATATAAATAGTGGAACTATTACAACTAAATAAGATAAAAACTTTAGATGTAATTTTCTTATAAAATCATTTTGGTATAACACATTTTATTTATATGTTAATATATTATTTTTATGATGAAATATTGAGATATATTTTTATATGTTATTGTATTGATGTTTTTTACGTATATTAATATTCTTTTATTGACAAAAACAGAAAAATATTTTACACAATTGCAAAATATAATAATTTTATACAAAAATGACTTTTTTTATTTAAAAGATGATGTTTGTAGATATTGCTAATATTCACGGATAAGCGTCGTTTTAAGTTTTTCATAAATTATTGGATATTAATCTTTTTATCATTGTCATCATAAACATATATACAGTGACATAGATGACTTGAGCCGGTAATACAAACTAGTACAATATTATTTGGAAGTAAAAAATAATGACACTTATTTTAAAATATATATTTTTATTTACTATAAACTCTCTTTTAAAAATATTGTCGTTTTTTATAACTTACACATGAAATGTTAATTGTCCTTAATAAAAAGTCTTTAATTATTTAAAAACTCAAAGCAATAAATAATTAAATAGAAAAATAAGAGTACCATTAATTGAAATTTAAAAGATACGCAGTTATTCAATATTTTGAATTGGTTAAAATTATATACTTATACATAGAGAGCAAGGAAGACAACCAATTTTAAGAAGAATAAAATTAGGAGAAAAGTGTTGAACAAAAACTTAATATCGTTTTGTATACAGTATAGATATTTTAAAAACAAAAATAGTATTTAATTAAATCTACTTGAGTGTAACCAAAATTGTTTGAATAAAAAAATGATATTAAAAGAAAAAATTACGCCAAAATTGATATTTTCTTTATATATTTAACTATTATAAGTATAATGTATTCACTCTGTATCAATAGATATATTTTCTTTATATTTAAATCATTTTGAATATAATCTATCAATTAAGTAACTAAATTTTTTATATATAAATATGGTATATAAATTGGCAGATAAATTATTGTTCACTTTGTACAATTCCCGAGAATGTTCAACTATTCACGAGTGCCATTTTGTCTCTTGAAACTTGGCATGGCACTAGGGTTTGTTAAACAAACTTTGTTTGTCTAGCCAGCTCTAACTTCTAAATCTTTTGGACTAAAGTCGTTTAGTTTACATGTTATCTTATATTAGGCAGCTACCCACAAATTAACAGTAAATAATGTTTTTTATAAACAAGCAGCACTACAATTAACAAAATTAGTTAGGTTATGTTTAATAAGAATTTTTCAAAGAGGTTTATATTTAGTAAATGAGAGGTACTCTGTTGCACGAGATTTAGTGTTCTTTTGTCCATTTAAAAGTATTATTATTTGCGTGGAAATTATTTTAAAATAGGTTATCTACAAATGAGAATTTGTTCCATCGATGAATCATTTCTTTTGAAGATCAACAATGTATAGCAGGTTGTGGAGAAGTTGAAATAACTCGTCATTTATTATTTGTGTGCAATCTTTTTGAATTCGTGTGATATAGTGTTTTGAATTGATTTAAATTATCCGATGTGTTTTCTATATATGCAATCAATCACACTAATCAATTTGATGATATTTTTTTATGCGACCGTGTAATACGTTAAAGAATTAATTTAATTTGGTTTGTAGTGACACAAATAATTTAAAAATAAAAAAATGAAGCAATTTTCTATTCAAATGTTTAAAATACAAATTTTTTTATTGAGGAAATTAAATTTTTAGAGTGGAAATTGATCAACTAATTGTATGTAAAAGAATTTGCTTATAAATATAATCGATAGTAGTGCTCTCAACCCTTGGTGTGCATTGGCATAACTTGTGATTAATTTTTTTTTTCTTATTTGAATTATTTAGTTAATATTTCTTATTTGTTTTGATCATATGATAAAAAAAAAATTATGAACTTTATGTTGTTCTTGGTCTAAACACCTCTTGTGTTTTGAGTATTTCTTTAATATATTTATTTTTACTAATTCAAAAAAAAATGAATTTTAAAAAGAAAAAAAAAATATCTAAAGACGGAGTATAATATTTTATTAAAATATTTTAAAAATAATGAAGTTTACTTTTGGACCATTGCCATATTAAACAACCTCATTTAATAATTTAATAATAGTATCGGTAAAATACTTTTTATTTAATATAAAGTTTTCTATTTCCAATTATCTAAATTAAGGAAAATAATTTAGACAATAGACTTAAATTCTTAATATGCATAATGTAACATATTATTACTTATATAATTCATTCCAAGTATATAATATTATGTGTGGATATAGAGATTAATATCTAAGATTCTGCGTCCAATTTATAAATCTCGTATTGGATGTTTTTACCACAATTTTATGAAGTTGCATGTTCAAACTCAACGTCCAGGTGGGTTACAAACACTCAATAAGTCTATAATTGGATGTTAAAAGTTAGAGATATATGTTTATTTGATTGGTGACTAATAAAAAAGTGTCTTATATAGTTTGTGATGGATAGATGTTTTAAAATCAATTAAAACTCTGACAGTTTTTGGTGTAACATTGTGTAAATAAAAGCTTGTGATACTACTCATATTCACCAATATGTTGATTGATGTTGTCTTAATAAATAATAATAAAAAATGAATATTTATAACTCAACTTATATTTATTTTCTTATACTTTTTAATTAGCATCGATCATCTCATTATATTAATAGCAAATACTTAGAAGTTAAAAATCCTAAACAGTTATTTAAAACTAGAGATGTTAGATGTTATCAAAAAATTTATTTATCATAGACCACTAATGTACACATCTCTACCCTATCAAACTTTTTATTTATTTATTATTTTTGGTATTTTTATTAGTTTGGTTTAGTTATTGAAGCATCTCCATTAAACTTAAAAATAACATAAGAAAAAAAAAAGTTCGGTATATGAATGATTTTAAAGCATAAAATTAAGGGTTTTGGTAAAAGCAACTTGCCTTTAATTAACAAGCTTGTTGTGTCTTTTTGTAATTGTCCAAGTATCTAAGAAGTGCCTACTGTTTGTTTCATGAAAGGAATAATTTATTTATTATTTTTAAAAAAGGTTGGTTGTACATTGTTATTGACTTATTAGAGGGTGGTGATTAAGAAGCCCAATGCTAGAAATGGAATGTAGAAGCCATGCACCCTTCTCCTTATCTCCCGTGTCTTTTACTTTCTTGTCTCCACTACTTTTGTCTCAACTTTTTTTAGAATACTACCTACTATGCGGAAGTTTAATATAAAAAATATATTTTGTCAAAAAAGAAAAGTATAAAAAAGTATATTGGAATGCACTTGGCCTAATGGTATGGTACAACATTGCATACTGCATGCACTAGCACTACTATATATTCCTTAAATAAATCAAAATAAAATTTTGTTTATGTTAGTGTTAGATATATACAACAAACACAATACGGTCCTTATATTATGGATGTGCTTTTGAGTCATGACAAAAATACAGAATAACAGTTACTATTGTTAGATTTATATATGGAGATCATTGCCACTAGTAACAGTCAAACATTCCGTCCACTTTTACACTATCGTTGTTGTTGTGATGCTAGTGGGAATCTAGCTAGCAGTAGGAAGTAGTATTATTTTTGAATTTCTTCTAGAATTTTTTTGTTTGTAAATTTTATGTAAATAAAAATGATTTAAAAGTATAAATTTTAACATGAATATTGTTCTAATTATTTATTATCGTGTTAAGTTATTATTGAATTACAGTATAAAGTTGTTTTATTGGACATAGTTTTCATATTGTAATGGACACCCTTAATTTTTCTCTTCACTCAATTTTATAGTGTTTTTTGGATAAATTATTCCATAAGTCCTTATAATTTAATTAAATTTTTTAATATCCCTATCATGTCAAAATATTTTAATTTTAAAAAAATAAAAGTTATACTAGTTATGTACAAACAGAACCTATTTAAGTACTCAATTGAGAGTTGCTAGATTAGTTATTAGGGAGAAAAAAAAAAGATAGTCCATAACTTCTTCAGTCTATTGTCGCCGGCTGACTGCATACTGATTCACACACAAAATTATCGTACACTCCCGCGTGATCACACACACAGGGTCCAAGATTTGGGCCATCATATCATACTATTATAACAAAAAGCATAGATTATGTCCCACATAAATCAACGAGTACTTAAGTCGTGGTGAGAAGATGTGTTTGCATTACAGACAAAAGCACATAGATGTACATCTACTCCAATAGTACCTTCTAATTAATATAATATATAAAACATTATATTGCACTTTGCTTTGCAATAATGAATAATTATAATCCCGAAAACATATCAATAATTATTAAAAGATAATTTAGTAAAATTACTTAAAAAAATGACTATTTCTTATCATTTCTTAGTATATGTATAATAAACAAAAGTGACATTGATTTTAAGACAGAATGAGTATATCATTGCATAGCCAAAGATCGCTGAAAAAAGATGTCTCTAACCAAATTGTTCAAGGGTTATGACATACATTAGTGAAGTATGAACTACTACTACAAAGCAACCACAAACCCAAAAAAACAATTACCTGAACAATAAAAAGCGCAATTTGTTAGTATTCAAAAATACAAAAAACTGATATTCCAAGCTACTAGAAATATCACAAAATGGCGATTTCCCTAAGCAAAATTGCATTCGTTTTTGACACAATCACAGAATCTGAGCAGCCGTGTTCAATTTTTCAGCCAGGCTGAGTTGTGTCCTTGTGATGCTTGATAAATATAGCATGAGCAACTGATCCTGAAAACCATGAAACACTCTTGTCAGCCCAAAAACCCAGTGAAGATGTGTTCATAAACCAAGAACATAGCAAACGGTTCTGATGGCCAAAAGAAATTATTTCAGTATTGTTGGACATATTTAAATGCCCATACAATTAACTATTTGATTTATTTAATGATCATAGTAGTCCACTATAACATAACTCAACCTAATCCTACCTGCAAGCTGTCATTCACAAGCTTATCAAAAGCTGAGGAGGGCAATTTGGGAAGAGAACCTACAACATCTGATATAGATTTCCCAATTTTGTTGTCTGGATCAACACGTCCTTCCTGACACACACGAAAGAAAAAAGTTGAATACAACAAAACAAATAGCAAAATGAAAAGAAAAAGCAATGCCAAGATGTATACCACAACATCATCAACGTATTTGAAGGCATCATCAATCAAGGCCAATAGATGTGCCATTGATGCTTCCATCCCTTCTAAATCGGATGGGATTTTGTCAATAGCAGTTGCCTTCAAATTATCAACTGTCAATGCCAGAATTAACACATAGGCTTTTAATCCTTCAAGTCAAATTGTTCCATTATAGGCATTTCAAAGATAAGCTTATGTAAATAGTTAAAATACTCAGGATTATGATGATCACGGCCATCAAAGTTTAGCTTTTTTCTGTAAAAAACGAAAAATATAACAACATATGACCCATCTAATTTCAGCTGCATTTTTGTGCAGTCCTAAAATTCAGGCGGCAGGTGATCCAAGTCCCATTACTCACAAGAAATTGATCCACCAGATTTTCAGAGAATCATCATTTCACACGACATAAGGCAAATATCATACTATAGCCAAATACATATGGGACACAAATCACTTTTAGGTCATGATTGAGGTGCAAGCTTTCTAAATGGCTACAAAAAAAGATAGTACAACGACACTTGGCTATACTGTCATTGTCATTGCCTCCTCCATCATTCTTTCTTTAAATGTCAACATTTCAACTTTTCACAAATAGAAAACTCATTTATAGCAGCAATTTCCGTAAAAATAACTTAGTAGTAAAAAAAGATGATGGTGCAAAAGATAGTCTAGATTTAGTCCTTTTGACAATGTGTAGGGATATCTAGCTTTCGTATGCAGGAGCCAAAAGCAAGTCATTAAGTCCTAATACTTCTGATCAGGAAATATTTTCTTTCAAACCTAACCTAAAGCAATATCACCCATTGATCAACTAAAAGAAAATTTGAAGAACTACTCTCTGCAGATGCATCCATGAATTGATGAAAGCAAGCACATAATTTTTGTTGCAAGTATTTTATTGAAGATAAAAATAAAACAAATAATAAAGCTTTGACAAAAAAAATAATAAAGTTGAAATTCAATCAATACATACATCCAATACGTTCAGCTTCAACCATATGAAGATCCAAAGGGATTTCTTGAAATTGTGCAGCAAATTCCCGACCTCCAAGAGATAAATTGTTTGAAACATATGCTTTAATGGTGCCCTCTCCATCTGCAAATCCTGTATCAACAGTCAAATGTATAGGGTTGGATACTTCTCGAGAATAAAATTCATGGATCAAAGCACTGCCACCGGTTACTCCAAGACCAGTAGAATACCTGCGTGAAGTAACCAAACTCATCTTCACAGAACTTTAACATTATAACTTAGATTCCAAAGAAATTTTTATTAAATAAGTTTCAAAGAATTGGACTTACCATCCGACTATAACTTCCTTGGGATTCACTTTTCGGTGGGATTGTAGCATATTATGGTGGTACTCAATATCCAAAGCAACCTATAAGGAAAAGTAAATGAAAATCAGAACAGAAACTTTTTTTACCTTTTAGAATTAGAGACAGCCAAAATATTTTATTTAGTTGATTTTCAAACTATGTAACATGACTAACATCAACAATTCAAATTGAAAGTGTATGCAGACGAGCATGAAATTGACACATGTGATTGCATTCAATTACTTCTATTTTCTCAAATATTACCCATGTTAGCGTCCTGTTCGAAACTGTTATCAATCGCGGATTGCAAAAATAGCGATTGGTTCACATTCTGCTACGTTATAGCACCTCTATAATGGCTATTTGACAATATTTTGCACTAAATAGTGTAGCTCAAACCAATAGCGATTTGTTAAAAATCCACTATGCTATAGCGGCACTATAGCCGTAATTTGACAACATTGTTTTTGCTAATTGGCGTCTATGTAGGTCCTTCAATGTTTTCAGAAGCAACAAAGGACCAACATTGAAAATAAGGCGGTAAAGCTCACTAAAATGGTAGACAACAAGTATCAAGCATACTGTTATTTTTTAGTTACCTCATTTTCATTTAAAATTAAATTTTCTAAATTCGAACTTTACCATTTAACTTAAGAAATATATACAGTTCACCAATCTTAATAGCTTCTACATAAAAACTATTAACCGTTCCTGTTCAAAACTGCAAAAGTTAGAAAATAGACCAAAAAGAGTTCCAGAATTCACAAAAATTAACTCAACTAAAAAAACTGCCAGAAAGTGTTAAGAAAACTGCAATTTAAAATTTTAATTTCACTAACTTAAGATTTAGCCAAGTTTCAAACAATGAATAAACTTCAACAATGAAACAATGAAAAATTCAAATAGAAACAATATAATTAAAAAAAATGAATGCAAATGGAGAGAGTGGAAGACCTGGTCGACGGACTCATTATGTGGAACAGCGTATGAATTACGGATATCGACGGTTCCGTCGGGGAGAACGGAACCGAGCAGCGTTCCGATTACGCGCTCCGCTTGGTCAGGACGACGTACATAGCAATCGCAAATGTTGAAGATAACGAGAGGATGAACCTTCCCTGATAAGCTCTGCGAAGAAGAGAATTGCAACACTGTGCGTTTGCTCGACGCTATGTTTGGTGCTTCGACTTTCAGCATTTTCGCACAACGCACCGCAAAAGAACCCAAAATGCTAGGGTTTTGTAGATGGGCCTTGATAGGCCCAAAAGCGTTTACTGGACCGAATTTGAATTATTCGACTAGTTTTACTCTGCAAAATTGCTCATCAACCCCCTTCTGTGTTCAGAAACCCCCGAAATTCCCCAAAACTATCTCTAACCTTCCTATTTTTAGAAAAATGAATTTTGTGCTTCAAAATTGGACTTATACCCCCAATAAAAACTCAATTTTTTTCAATTTCATTTTCATTTAATTAAAGATAAAAAAAATTAACCATACTCTTTTGTATCTTTAGATCTAAGTTATAGATACTCTAGTTAATTCTGAACATCAATGTTTATCTTTTAATGTTTATTATGACTTGATCAATCATATTATGATATTTGATTAGAATAGTTATTGAAAAATACTATTTAGATCTTCGTTTAAAATAAACATCTAATTAATCTAAATTCAGTGAATTAATTTAGGTTTATCAGTCACAAATTGTTGGTTACTACTACAAATGGCGCATGAATAACGAAATTGATGTTATTTGTGATAACTGAAATATATTTAACAAATCATTAAAATATATTAGCAAGTGGATAATGAAATTTAATCCAACAATTCTATCTTCCTATTATTTTGAATATACTTTTATTGTTTTTCCTTCTCAAGTGAATAAATGTTTTAAAACATTTTACTTAGAATTGTATTAATTGTTCTCAATAGATACAATACTTCAATACTTACTTTTGATAAAATATTACATTGATCTCGCAACATATTTTTATAAAGGAATAGAAAATTTCATAAATTAACCATCAATAGTGTATGCGATGATGTATCTCCAAACTGGAATATGAATGTGCGCAGAGCATTAGAAAAGAAGTAGAACAATCTTTTAGAATAAGGATTTTGAAATTTGAGAATGAGTTTCACAACAGTGGAAGAAGGAAAGTGAAATTGAGTAAAACCAATTTGTCATCTACCCTATTGTTCCTGTTATTATGACATATATTTTTAAAAGAGGTTGGTTTAGTAACTTAATTTATAGTTCATTGTCTTCTTAAAAAAATTATAGTTGATTGAATTAGATTGATAGTTTAGTAACTATATATATTTTTTCATCAACTATCAATAGATGATTGTCATAGATAGATAATTGAGGGGAAAACATGAAGATTGGGGAGCAAAATCAGCATTAAACCCAATAAATATGTTTGAACTAGAGATATAAAGTGGAATAAATTAAAGTGTTAAATAAAGTTTTAGTCTCTTTAAAATTTAAGTATTGTGTTTAATATATATAAAAAATTTCATCAACTTTTAATCATTTCAATTTTTTTATTTTCATTTTTGTCCTTGATTTCAAATCAATTATCGTGTATTTTTCTTATTTTTTTGCAATAATGTTAAGGATATGTTTAACAACTTCTTTAAAAAAATCTAGAAAATAGATTATTATGTTTTCAAAAGATAATGTATTGTAAAGTTGTTTGACATTTGTTGTTGGAAAAATAAAAATAACACTATATTCTAAAACCGGAGAAAAAAATTATGAATGTTGTCTAATGACAACTAAATAATAACATAATGTAAATATTATTACGAACATATAAACTTTTTTTATACTCATCATTGTCTTTGGTATAGTCACATTCTCCAAAAAAAAATATTTGAATTATATCTCACAATACGCTAACACAAAAGAATCATATACATGATTAAAAACTAAACCGACAATGAATCAAATGCTTTGAGACCACAAAAGACTTTGAGACATCTCTATACAAAATCTTAAGACATTAAATAAATGAATCATATTTATTATACATGAAGTATTTAGCTAATTCACTTTTAAATTCAAGAATCTTCACATCAAGTGTGACTCTCTCACACCTTATATTAGTCCCAAGATCAAGATCTACTAGTCTGGTGATTGCAGTAGAAACAACAGATCAAATATTCCCGAACACAAAAGACTTTGACACCACCTCTTCTCCCAAAACTTTAAGACATTAAATATATAAATCATATCTCTTAAATATTCAATATTTTAACTCATTGATAATATAAGACTTTATTACGCACACTTAAACTTAATAATATGTTAGGACACAAATTCAAACAATATTATCTCTCTTCTGTCGCGATCTGAAATTTCGTGTGTTTCTCGAATTCAATGGAGTCGCCACCAAAATTTATTTTAAAATAGAGAAAATATTGGGAAATCCTTAAAACTAAAAAAATGAAAGAAAATGGTATTTGAAACCAAATTTTGAGTCCGAAAGTCGATTATGCGTAGGAAAGGTATTTTAACATCTTACTACATCCGTTAAAAACAGTTACCTATAATTAATTGTGCAAAATTAATTTTAACTTAAGTATATTTACTTATTTTTTTTTTATTATTAAATATGAATAACAATTATTACTATTTTTAAAATATGATTTTGAAATAAATATGTACTTAAGAAATAAATTTTACAATTACCAAATTGTATAAATTGTGTTATGCTACATGGATTAAAATATGTTATTTTTAGTTAATTTCGAATAATTTTTATTTATTAATTTATTTACATGTTTTAATTTATTAATTTATTTGTGAAGATGAGAATTAAAATCGCTAAGTTGTCGCAACTTGTATTTTAATAACTCAAAGATAAAGAAAAGAAAATAACACATCTAATTAAATAAATTTATACGTCTATTTTTTATATTAATTTATTGTAAAAAATAATAAATAAATAAATAAAATAAAATAAAAAAAGAGTTTTTAAACTATCAAGTTGTACCGTTGTGCCCATCAGTCAAAAAAGAAAACAAAGGAACCCGTTTGGAAGAGGAGTTACCTTCTGTACGGTGAAATTAAATTCCGTTGTCGTAATGGTGGACGGTTCTGATTGGAAGACACTACTGATGCACACGACGTCGAAGTCGATGATCTTGATCGAGGATCTAGATCGTTTGCTCGCAGATAAATTTTGTGTTTTTTGTTTGTTAATACCTCCTCTAATTTCTTCCTTTTCCGCTTTCTTATTTTTTCTGCTTTTTTCGTTTCCCTCCTCCTCTCTTTGAAATCTAAAAAGATGTATTTATAAAGTCTTTTATATGTTTAGTTGTTTTCTTGTTTGTGCCTCTGTTTGCAATTCCTAGTTTGATGTTTCGTTTTCTTTGCTCATCATCTACATTTTTCTGCACTTATGATGCCTTCATAATTTTAGATTATATTGTTTTTATCTAATGATTTGTTGAGCTTTTTCATTTGTCCATTAGTTTCTTTTTTTTTAACTCAAAATTTTGTCATTTAGTTTTTATCATGCGTGCAAAGGTTGACTAGTAAAAGAAATATTTTTCTGTTTCTCTATTTAGTTACAAAGTAGACTGACTTAATTTTATTTAAATTTGATTGTAATTATAAATTAAAATTATAATTTTAGAATTATAATTAAATTTAAAATTATAAATTTATGAGACATAATAAAATTATTTATTATAATTATTTTTATTTCTTTTTTAAATATATATATATAATTTATTTTTAATAAAAATGGACAAAATCAAAGTACTACACTTTTTTTATAGTTAATGTGGACAAGTATCATTATGAGACTCTTTGAAACAAAAAATAAAAATAAAATGAACTCACTAAATTTTAAAAAATTAATATTTTCTCATTTCATTCATACAATTCATCTCATTTTATAACACAAATTCAAATGTGCCTTGAAGAAGTGAGGGGAAAGAAAATGTCACATAGTTATGAAGAAAAGCTCATTCTACATTGAGTTGGTAGTGACAACGACTTCCATGTGATACGGTAGTATGACATCATCAATTTATTTTTAAAATTTTAAACAAATATTGCGTAAATAAAAATATTAAACCTCTCTTTGAGTATACAAAATAATATTAATTAAAATTACTTAATGTGATCTGGAGATAAGTTTGAGTAATACATTATCAATAAAAATATGTCAGCATATATCTTTCTTTGACAAATGTCACTATACATTGTTTACGATATCATAATCACCCACATTTTAACATGAGAATTTTTAATGATAAAGGAACAGATTGACCCTGTTTTTTGTTGGCGCTATAATGATTTTAACTTAACGGCTATTATTTATCATCTGATATTCATTTAATACTTTATCTTTTTAGTTAAATTTCCTATATTTTTTTATCTGTTCTATAGTCTTTAATAAAAAATATAATTTTATGAAAATTAAATAAAGACTAAAATAATTAATAAATTTATATATATATATAAACCTTAATTTAACAAAACGAAATCAATGCATTATGAAGAAAGGGGTGGTCCCTTGTTAGGTAACAAGAACATCCTCCACCGCACCCTACTCCCCTCCCCTTTCTTCACGATCCCTCCATCGATTTCAAAATGCATTGACTCTATACCATAATAAGTGATAAAGAACACAAGTGTTGATAAAGAAACTGAAACTTGGCATGTACTCTAAGGAAGAGGACAAAAATTCCAGTAAGGACAATCATAGGGTATAGAGAAAAAAAATATTCAGAAATGATGACTCGAGTGTTATTTTTGATTTGGCAAAGTACACAATCATAGCCTTACATCACACACGAGCTGGGCCCATTTCCAAGTTGGCCCATTAAGCAACACACATGCCCTACCTAATAATCATCATAATATTACACCTTCTTTACATACATGTTACGAAATACAAACATTTGAAATTTAAATAAATAAAAATAAAAGTGATATAACATTAAACAGATCATGATGATGTTGTTGAAATGAAACCCACAAACACTTGATTGATCACGACCGTTTGATTTGATTACTTGGACTTAAAGGGAATGGCTCTGATTACGACCTGGTGGTATAGAGCTGCAAGAGCTGCTCCAATAAATGGTCCCACCCAGAAGATCCACTGTGATTTTTAAAACAAGAGAGATATATGAGATATAAATTCAAAAATTGAATAAATAATATTTGAAAAAAAAATGATTATAATTTGACAACGTACATGATCATCCCAACCAAGGTCCTTGTTGAAGATAATTGCAGCACCGAGACTACGAGCTGGATTAATACCGGTTCCAGTAATTGGGATTGTAGCCAAATGCACCAAGAACACAGCGAACCCAATAGGCAATGGTGCCAAAATCTGTTCATACCACAAAATTATTTAGTTATTATTTTATTCCTCTAAAAATATAATATTTTTATTGAAAATTGAAAAAAGTACTATTGTTATTCAACGGCTAATTTTACATTTTATTAACGGATTTAATGAGAAATATAATATTTGCAGCAATATTTGGACTTACAGGGACATGAGAGTCTCTGGCGCTACGCTTAGCATCAGTGGCTGAGAAAACGGTGTAAACAAGAATGAAAGTGCCAACAATTTCAGCACCAAGTCCATCACCTTTGGTGTAACCAGGGTTCACAAAGTTGGCACCACCATTAAGAGCACCAAATCTTGTTTTTCCTTCAAACCCTTTCACAACACCAGCACCACAAATAGCACCCAACACTTGCATCACCATGTAGAACAGTGCTCTAGTCAATGACAACTTCCTCGCCAAAAATAACCCAAATGTCACCGCTGGATTTATGTGACCACCTGCATCACACATTATTTTATTTCTTAATCATATATATAGGATTGATGTTCAACAAAAGAAAATAGACATTGATTATGACACCAATACATTTTTATATTATAATACTTTTATTTTCTCAAATATTACATGGGAATGTTTATTTTGTGGATTTGGATTAAATGCACTCTTTAGTCTTTACTACATGTACTCTGCACTCGAAAGATATGTAATCATCTGACTAAAAGGACGGTCTAAATTTCAGATTAACTCCATGCAATTCAAATCCTTCCTTCCACCAAGAATTATATATACTTTACTTCAAAGTTACCTTTCCACAATTACTAATTTTTGCCAAATATTATTTTTTTACTAATCTACCTATAATAATTGAAGTTTTCTAAATTTAAATTTCAACATAAATCAACATAATAATTATAGAGAACTACACGACTAACCAATTTTGGTGAGATTTTTTATTTACAAATTTGGAACTAAAACTAGAATCATTTCAAAATTTAAATATAAAATAATTTAATTTATAAATATAATTAGTATAAAGAGATTTTATTCCGTAAAACATAACAATTTTTATATAATCAAATAGCTACATTATATTTTATATTTTATATTTTATATTTTATATTTTATATTTTATATTTTATATTTTATATTTTATATTTTTAATAATTATTTTTAAAATCACACATTTAAATTTCGCCGATATAAAATTTAACTTATATGAAAATTAAACTCAATTTAAAAACATAAAACATGAATCAGTGGTTAGATAAAAAAATCTGTTTTTGAATGAATTTATGGAATAGTGGAAGATTTAGTTGAAATGTACACCAATCCATATAATTGGTGTATAAAAGTTAAATAAAAAGAAGTGTTTGTGTTTTGGGTAGTTATTATTAAGAAAAATAGAAATAGAAATAGAAAAAGACCTGAGATTCCAGCAGTACAGTAAACGAGAGCGAAGATCATGCCACCAAAAGCCCAAGCAATTCCTTGAATACCAACGGTTTTACACTTGGAACTTTCTCTAACAACACCCATGACAGTTAAAACCGTTATGTAAAGAAAAAGAAAAGTGGCAATAAACTCAGCTATCCCAGCTCTGTAGAAAGACCATGAAGTCAGCTCCGACGGCTCAAAAAGTGGAGCCGGTGGTGGCTCCTGGTAGTCCTTCGGTTCATCTTGGCTCTGAGCCGCAATCCCAAGCGGCTGCCTCTCTGGGAACTTGTTGGCTCCCAAAGACACATCTTGTTCCTTTGCTTCCATGTCTTTCTAGATGCTTCTCTCTTCTGTTTTCTGTGAGTGATGTTAATGAAGGGATAAGGACCGGATTTATAATACGAATTGGTTTGAGTTTAAGGAAAGTGTGGGTCCTACTCTGCGTAATATGCTCTATTTTTTTGTAATTTTAAAATTAAATATTAAGAGAAAATTGTATTATGAAGATTTAAATATGATATTTACTCTAATAATATTCATAATTCTTAGTTGAATTAAGTATTATGGATAATATTTTTAATTTTTTATTTGTTGTGTATTCTAAAAAATCAGAGATAAATAATATTAATAATATATTATCTAACACATATTTTTTAATATATTTTCATTTATTTATTAAAACTAGTATGAGTTACAATAAATTTAAATACAATTCACATGATCTAGTTGGACTTATTTGAATTTGAATTATAACAAGAGTGTGTTAAAATTTGTGTTAGAATATGTATTATTATCAATGCACAAAAATAATCTCTAAAAGTATGATTCGTAAAATGTTGGCAAGTTGAAGATACAAGTTAGACGAGTGAGTAAATTTTACTTACACTACCTTCATAAACAAATCACTATAACTAATACTTAAAAATAATCCACACTTTAACCAAAAACAAGTATAATTTTTACATATAAAAATTTATAATTTCTTTTATCTCCGATATAATGATAATTTAATTGATATTAATTAAATTTAATATATATATATATATATATATATATTTTATTTTCATTAAATTAATACTATTAAAATTATCATCTTAATTATAAAAATAAATATAATATTAATGTGAATTTATAAGATACATTGTCCGTTAAAAAAATTTTTAAAAAAAAAAATTCTTAAAGAATTTGTTGGTCTCTACCATTTTTTAATGTTTGATGATGAGGACCAATGATTGATGAAGGGTTTGTCCTAGTTTGGCTTGATTCTAAACACATTTGGTAAGACCCACCATGTTCCGCGCAGTACTGGAACGTTGATTACTGAGCAGAACAAGTTACAAGCGAAGGGTATAAAAGGAAAGATAAAATAGAATTGCTGGTCCAAATTCCACGTGTACTTTGGCCGGTTGACGTTGTGGTGCGACAATTTTCAATGTGTTTGCGTTCTGAGTTGACACGTGTTGCTATACCTATTATGTTACAAGTTATATATATATTTAGCATTAATGTAGTGGATTTCTATTTTAAATCTAATGAGATAAGTAAAATTAATAATATGACATGTTTTATATGACGAAATAAAGTTAATTATCATATTTATTATCTTCATGATGAGACAATCATTAAGTATGAGATACAATTAAGTGTATTTATGCAGTGTGAACACAATATACGGACTATCTATTATTCTGCATTTAATTATATGATGAACAATGTTTTTTTTTATATATATTAATTTTGGTTTCAATTTTTTTTTTGTTGATACATATACATTGAATAATATTTTTTTAGTGATTAATAAAGAATATATATTTAAATAATAAATAATGGTATATATTTTAGTTATTAATAGTACATATATATATATATATTACATTAAAAAAAATATCTGCAAAAAAATATTAACAAAAAATAAAGCAACGCTATATGTATAGTATATCTGTCAAAAGTTATGTTACAACAACACAACACTAAAACATTTTTCTTTTTGGCAATATATATAAGTACACAAGATGTTAGCCAAAAAGCAAATGAAACGTTAATATAAAATTCTTTACGCATTATTATGTTAAACTAATCGTACCATACCTAATGCACATTAGTTTAGTAACATTTATTAGCCTCAATGACATGTCTAGATAAGTAGATAACATTAATTATTAAAACAAACGGTTCTTTTAGATTTTAATTAATTAATTTGAGGCAGAATTTTTGGTATCTTTTGAAATAATATTTATTTATCATTCTACGCTGGCAAAAAACCACTGGTTAGAGATGCATCACCCTCCAGGTAGATTTAGGGTGGCATGGCCCTCACAAATCCTTTATGTTTTTGTGTTTGTAGATGAAATTAAGAAACATTTACAAAAATAGCTAAGCAGCTCAAAACCCCTTTTGCAAATTCGAATTATGCTTTCCGTTTGAGAGCGGTGATTACAGGTCCACTCATTTTGTTTGACAAATAAATATGTTTCGATTTACATTTGCAAAAATAATTTTGAATAAATTTTATTGTGCATGATACTTTTAGTTAAAAAAATGTGTTTTTTCTAACCTTATTTACGTTCATATGTTATTTTTCACATATTATTCTACAAAATAAAATATTTAAAATATATCAATATAATCAAAAGTATTTATAGATATGGATTTATTAAAATCACTTCTCTCATGACTCATATAGCATATCTCATTATCTCATCGCATAAGAAGTGGAGATTGCTTTGAGGTGACAATTTCTTTTTATATTGCTAAACTTAAAATAAATAATACAAAAATATCAATTAGCTTACTTCTAGCTAAATTAATTTCATCAACGATAAATAATAAAAAATTAAACATAACGTCAAACCTATGTTCCATTACAAACATAATTTTAGTGTTTTGAATAATTAACCAAACATTTAATCTATTAAATAATTTCGTTGACAAAAATATTTTGATTCCATTGATAAATAGTTGATTGCTTATTATACTTTATAAGATAAATGATACTTTTTATAAATTTTTTTAGTTTAAATGTCTATCTTTACTCTGATAAATCCTAAATCAAATTCGTCTAAAATATTATCATAAAAAAATTAATCCGAGGCAACAAACTTATGATTTTTTAAAAAATAAAAAGCAAAATATCCTATCATTCCAACAGATAATTGAAATATTTTTTAGCGAATTGGTAAGCATTTCTCAAAAGATATTTGAGTATTTATTTTTTATGTTATATTATGCCGGTTGAAAATTCATATTTATGTTATATAAAAGAATCATATCACGTTACCTGGCAAATACTTTGTATTTAGACTCAAAACAAAAGAAAAACAATTACTTTAATAAGTAAATATTTATTTTATTTGCTGTATTTACCTAGTGGTAAAGTATTTTTCCCTCTGTTTTTTGTAAAGAAATATTATGCTAGCAAACTTTTTAATGTTAAAAATGTTATTATTGCGACATAGCATGCTACTATATATTATTAAGAATATCCGTAGATAATATAGTAAAATTGAAAATAAGTTTTATAGGATAGAGTGAGAAAATAACACAACATATATAAACTAACTGTGTGATAATTGATAGGCGTCTCTTTCATTTTGGAGAATCATACCACATATTTGAATAATTGTGAATAAAATTAATTTTGTAAAGTGGGCGGTTATTTTTCTCCTGCTTATATTATAGTCTTATCATCATTCTGAAAGAAAAACAATCAGTGACATAACACCAAATGTTAAATTATGTCATATAAATAAATCATATGAGACCGTCAATGCAATTAGAGCCACGGGTTTTTGTTAACAAACGAAAGACTTTATCTTATGTCATGTGATAACTTATAAAATGCCTAATTTGCCTCTAATATTTTACACAACTTATTCGGTCCTCTGGAAAATAAACAAAATATTGCTTACGTATTTTTTGAATGTACATACAGGGTTCATCTATGGTACCGGTACGTACGAGTGGTAAATTCTAGTGGTAGCGTCTTCATTTTTTTTTTCTTCATTTAAAAGAGGTGAATTATAATTGTTATTTTTTCTCTCTGAAATCAGCATCTTAATTTTTTTCATGTTCTTCTATCCAAATAAATTATTTTCACACTTATTTAATTTTTAATTTCATCGTTTTATTATGATGTCATTTTAATTTATCATCTTTTGTAGTTGCAATGTTGTTTTTATTTTTGTCTTATTACGGTATTTGTTTGATTTCATATTAACATATTGTTAAAAGTGGTACTCAATTAAAAAGCATTCGAGATAAAATCTGTTTTGAGTAGTTAATTTCGGTTAGTTAGTTGTAATCACTTTAATTTATTACTTCTAAATTATAAGCAAACTGTATATAAGTCAAAGCAAGCAAGATCGACAAAAATTGAATGTTGTAGTTTTGCAAACTGTGAAAAAATGACAGCATAAGTGCATAAATATTGTAATCATTTTCATCTCATTATAAGTGATAATTCAAGTCGGAATCAATTCCGTATGAGTTTATCTCTGAACTGAGTTAACAATTGTGTTAGTTCATTTTAGATTTGAAAGACTTAAAATCTATAAGAGAAACAACATAAAGCATTATTCGTTTCTGCAAACTAATCATTCTCTGTTTAATTTTACAATCTGAATAATTTGTGTTTTACATAAATCAAGAACATTGTTGGCTTAGTGACTAATTGATCTCCATTTTCAACAACTCGCGTCAACTTTGATGTAATGTAAATTCAATTAATGATTTTAGTGTCTTCAACATTACATTTCTAGAAGTATAGATAGTTCGAACACATCAAATTTATCAAATACGTGAGTTTTATCACATTTATAAATATTTGACACTATTAATACCAATGTTTTGAGTATTCACATATTATTTTTTATTTGTATTGATATTAAATTATATTATCAATTAATATAATTTCTACTGATTTAAATCTACATCGTTTATTTAGTAAAAACAAATATAGCAGTTCACATAAAAAAAAAATAGACTATATAGAGAGAGAAAAAAAAACGCTATGACTAATTTGTTATTAATTGTAATTTAATAGACATACACTACGATGTAAACTAGTTCTCATTTATATTCTAAGATGACTAATTATACTTTTCGCGCACTTTATATCTCTGGGATAAAGTATCATATTCATTTGGTAATTTATTAATTAGTGGTTTCAATCATTGAGCTGTAAATTCAGAGCTGAAACAGGGTAGCATAGAGGTGTCATAGTCACTCACTGCCACCCCAATTTTCTTAACTTCCAATAATGTTCCAATTCATATATTCTTTTTATTTGATTCTCTTAAAATACAATATTGATAAATAGAGTGAATAAATAGTTAATGTTATAAATATTTATGTTTAATTATATATATATATATATTTATATTTATCTTTATATTTATGTTTATATTTATATTATTTGTTTAATTATTAATGGTTGTTTAAAATAAATTGTCTACTTTAAATTGTATTAAATTTACAATTTCTTATACATCTGGTAATGAATAAGTTTAATATATTAATAATTTTAAATAATTAAACAACTATTGTTATTAAATTTTGGTCCGTTATAAATCTTTTACAAACATGATTCTTCAAGTACTTTTTTTACGATCTTTTTAAAGAAAAATGAAATAAGAATCTAGTTTTGAATAATTTCTCATAGAAATTATTTTGAATATTTCATTTGTAAACCCATTAATAGAAAAGATTAACGAACTCTTTACACATGGTTAATAAATTTAGTATATTGAGTGATTTGACACAAAAACTACATGGTTTTCACTAGAAGAAGAAATATGAATTAGAAATCGAGAATAAGAACTAGAAGAAATTTAGATTTAATACTCCTTACTTTCACTTCTACCTCACAATATTTAAAACATCTAATTTGATCACTATTATTTTTACTTTCTCTCATTAAAACTTTTTTGATGCATTTTATACCTATTAAAATTTTCATTTTCTATAGATAAAAAATAAATTTTTTATCTTAACAATTTCTTTTTGTTTTTGGAATATTTTATAGACAAAATAAAGTCGAGAAAAATATACGTCTACTAAAATTTTTATTTTCAAAATTTTTTATGGATAAATTTTTTTTGTCTATCAAATATTTGTTTTTGAAAATTTTATAGACCAAAAAAAGTCCTGAAAATTTTATAATTTTCAATTGAAAAACAAATTTTTCTACCAAATTTTTTTGTTTTTGGAATTTTCAGCATGCAAAAAAAGGTTTGAAAATTTTAAAAGTGATCTTTTTTTTTAGTTATTTTGTTAATCTAAAAATTTTAAAATTAAATTTTTGGTTAAATAATAACTACTGAAAAATTTATTTTTAAATTTTCTAATTAACAAAATTTCAAATAAAAAATATTATTTTTTTCAAAATATTTTATCGAAAAGGGCTATGTGTAAATTTCAAATAAAAAATGTTATTTTGCATTTCGATGTTTTTTTATTCATCTAATATTTCAAAAATTTAAACTTAAAAAAAATTATATTACGGAAATTTCAAATTTATCTATAATTTTAAATTTTTTTAAAACTAAACAAAATATTACAATTATGAAATTTCATATTTATTCAGAGTTTTGATTTTTCAAAAAATTTGACAATCAAGTAGTATGAAATAAAAAATATAAAAAATCATATTTCCATATATTTTGGAGGGTGGGAAATAAAAGTATGGAGGTGGGAGGTAGATCCAAATCCAATATCTCAAAGTCCAAAGTTTTAGTATCCTTCACATTTCGAAAGGAAAATTGCAGCCCAATGTGTAAGCCAACCTCCTCTCAAACTTTTTTAAAAAAGAACCGCATGCATCTGCTTAGTAATATTTATTTATTTATTTAAAAATTTAATGGCATTAGATCTGAGAGAGATAAAACAAACATTATTTTAATTTCCTTTGGAAAATTGATTACCCAATTTTCCAAGAATAACAATAATGACAGCATGACTCAAATTGCGTATCATTTAAAAGTTCAAGTATTCTAACTCAAGGGTTATAAGAAATGACAATACATTCCCACAAAGTTCTCTTGCTCTTGGACTGATATGCTTCAACACTTCACAAGAATCCCTCTTATATTTATTAGAGAAAATATTATCTCTCATTTATGAATGTAACATAAATACTAATTATCTCACATTTGCCAAAGGCTTTACATTATTTCTTCAATAATAATATCGATACCCATATTTTAAGTTTTCATCACATATTACATGCATAAATATTTTTTGATTAATGTTGATATATATTTATTGAATTTCCGTAAATTTTAAAGAATTTTCAACATTATATTCATAATACAACAATGAAGAAATCGAACACTACAATCCATGAGATGTTAAAGAATTGAAATCATGGGTGAATATCTCACATCTAATATACGATACTCCTTTCATTCTTATTTATAAGTAAAAGTGAATTAACAAAAGTATACGTATTTAGTCCAAATTTTAAATCAAATATATCAAATTTTATTAACTCACTTTTACTTATAAATGTATGATTTAAATATATTTTTTTATCTTTGTAATTATAATTTGTTTTGGTTCTACAAAGCCTTTTTTTTGTTCACATCCTTGTAAATATAGTTTGGTTTTAAAATAGTCATTTCGTCAAACTTCTGTTATAAAAATTGTAACACGGTTAAACCATATAAACAACACATTTATCCTCTCTTAACAACTTTCTTTTTGGAAATTCTCTTTTTGGCTTTGGTGATTTTCCAAATACATTGAACATTTTCTATGCATTTTTAGAACACTCAAATTTTTCTATGTGAAACGACGTTATTTTACTAACCGCAAAAGGAAAGAGTTTTGGATATTGCCAACAATCATATATTGAAAGAAACTGAATCTTTGTTGGATTTGATTGGAAAAAGACCTAATACCCCATCTATGAGAGAACATAAGAATAAGGTTCTTGTTGAGATAATCGATTTGGAGGAAAATGTTAGGGATACGGTGATGAGTGAAGTTTAGGTTAGAGTTAAGGAGTTTCAGAAAGAAAGTGGTGGAATTGATTTAACCGCATTACAATTTTTGTAACGTAATTTTAATAAAATGACTATATTAAAATAAAATTATATTTGCAGTAACGTGAATAACAAAGTGAACACATATTTAAGAGATTTAATTGCCATGGCATATTCAAATATGCTCTTATTTTAAAATTTGACAAATCACTCAAATTGAAGACAATTTCAACTTTATAGTTTGATATGATTGATGACTTTAGCTTATGCAACACTGCCTTCTCTGTTTTCTTTTTCAAGGATGCAACACTATATTCTTTCCCAAAAGTCGCACTAATTTTGAATCTTATTCTACAAATTAATTTCTCTATCATCAATGCAACTTTTCATTTTCTCATCTTCACTCTAGTTGAAGTGTTAATATGGAAAACTATCTCCAACTCTAATACATGTGTTGTTGGATCCTTAGATTGGAATTTTTTATTTTTAATAATAAATATTTAATTAAATATTTTGACGACGAAAAAAAAAATAGAGTGGTTAAAATAAGGGAACACATAAGAAAGACTCAATAAAAATTTGTGTGGGGACTATCATACGCTAGAGAAAGAAAAGATGATAAGTGGCTCAGGTGCAAAAAGTTTGCACCATAAGCTTGTAGTATCAGCTTCCTTGTGGCTTGCATAAGTTTGTGCATTGATTCTTGGATTATTGATGGAATTATGGTTATAAAGAATAAATAATATTGGAATCTAATTTTATTTTGAATGCACTTGTTTATTGATCATTGTAATTTCACATTTATATATTGTTAGAAATAGTAAAATATTTTATAATATCTTTTATATTATATTAGAGTATCTTGAATTATTTTCTATAATTAATTTATAATCATAGAGACATCTTAAAATATATCTCATTATTATTATTATTATTATTATTATGATGATGATGATTTGCTACGTATTTAAGATTAAGTTGATGTATTTATATAAATAAAAATTAATATTGAGTCTTTTGTAATCAAGTCAACATAAAACTATTATCAATAATATTCAAATTCTTTTTATTTTCTTTCCTTATTCCCCAAAAGTTCAACATATACATTGGCTTGTTACATGCTTAATTTACAACTAACTTGTAACTAACAAAACAATCAAAACAGAACATAACAACTAACTAACCAACTTCTATTACAAGGAATCACTTAAAACTAACTTTTGAATTATTAACTTGTCAACACACCACCTTAATTCATGTTTGCTAATGATTCAATTCCCTATCAAGCTTTTCAATCTATTGAAAACTTAAATGATTAATCTGTTAGTTGGTAAATCAATAACTTGAGCCTCACTTCTATAATGCTCAAGCTTCAACTTTCCTTTGCTTACTTGCTCTTTCAAATACCAAAACCTCATTTCTACATGTTTGTTTCTCCCATGTGCAATGAAAATTTTAGACAAATTAATTGTTGAAATGTTATCTATCATGATTGTCACAACTTCATTCTTTATCTCACTAATATTTTGCATGAAATTTATTAACCACACAACTTAATAAGCACTAAGTGAGGTTGCAATGTAATCAACTTCATAAGATGATAGGGCTACCACAAGTCCTTTCCTTGAGCACTAAGAGATTGGTGTTTCTCTAACTAGAAATAAGTATCCTAGTGGAGATTTCTTGTCATCCTAATCTCAGTGTATCCAAATAACTTACAATTTCGTCCATCAACACCTGCTGAGAATAAAACTCCACTATCAATTATACCGTTAATATATCTAAGGATTCTCTTTCTTGCTACCAAATGTGAGATCCTAAGCTTCTCCATGTATCTCCTCATTATGCCAACGTTGTAGGCCAAGTCAAGTCTAATGTTGCATAGATATCTAAATGAACCTATAAGCCTCTTGACTCCTATATTAGGTTGGATCCACCTCTTTCTCATTTGTGTCATTTGTCAATTGTAGTCTTAGTTCTATAGAGGTTATACTCTATGTTGTCAGTCACGGATAGCGGCGCGTCCAATCCCAAAAATGGGATAGCGGGATTGCGGATAGCAGGATGAGCGCTATTGTGAAAACCAAAAACAATATATAGACTAAACATAAAATACAAACAATAGACAAACATACTAAAAAATAGAAAAAATAAAATACACAAGTAACAAAAATCACAAGTAACAACCTTCTTGTCATTAATATCCACCAAAGAATTCCACTGCCAAGCAATGTCAATATTTTCACCAGTAGGTTTCAACAAACCTTTGTTGTTAGAAGTTGATGTTTTAGATGAAGTCGAAGATGTCATTCTTGTCAAAACAGAGGAGGAAAAAAAAACAGAAACAGAGTAATGGGAACAGAGGAAGAAGAAGAAGAAGGAACTATGGAAGAAGGAAAATAAAAACAGTGGTAGAAAAAAAAAACAGAATGGGAAGAAGAAGAAGAAGAAGAAAAAAAAACAGTTGCAAAAAAAAAAAATAGAAACAGAGGAATGGAAACAGTTTGGGAAGAAGAAGAGAAACAGTGAAAAAGGGGAAGGATCACAACAGTTTGGGATTTAAAACAATAATCTAAAGGAGGGGAAACATCAATAAATAATAAACTAATAGGGTTTTGAGTGAAAAAAGACTCAAATACCCTTAATGAAATTAAAAAAAAAATCAGCAAACCCTAAAAGACCCAATAGCGGATCATGGACCCGGGTCGCGCGCAACGCGTCGGCGCGTTTTGAGCGCTATTCGCGGCCGCAACGGACGCAACAGTTTACGGCGGTTTCACGGTGAAGAGCGGAGCGGGGATGACCGCCGCCGCAACGCTATTCCGCTATTGCGCGTTATTGACAACATAGGTTATACTGTAGGATTATAGTTCTCCATTTCAAACCTTCTCAAAATTCACTTGGATATCTCTTTTGATGCATCAACAACACCTTCTTAGTTCTTTGAAGTTCTATGCCAAGGTCTAGTGTTGCATATATAGCTACCTCACTATGTGTTTTTTAAAATATTTGAGTGGAGAGAGATTATCTAAACTCGAATAGTGGTGCTTTGGTATGAGAGTCTAATCCATTTTCAATATAGTCTAAAAAATAAGATCTCCATATCTTGTATTCTATTGAAAGTTTGAGCCAAAATGTCATGGTTGCCTATTACACAACTTCCAACTAGACTTGATCATAAAAGTTGAAGTGATTTTACGAAGTCTTCAAACCAATTAACTAAGAAGTAAGCAAGCCTTTCTATGGTTCTCAGTCCTCTACTTATGTTATCCAGCTCATCACAAATCTACCAAGTGAGAATAATTGTTAGCATAACATAATTAGGAAAACTATATGAGAGATACAAAGAAAAAAATTTAAAGGAAACTTTTTATTTATTCATGTCAAACAATTTGTAATTCCTGTATGCCAACATTTCGTAATCTAGAGATATAAAAAATTTGTCCTTGTTTAATGATATTTTTTTTAAAAGTTCTATAATATTTTGTATAATCATTTGTTAAAGAGCTTATACCATTTATTTAACAAGCGTGACATAGATAAGTTATGTGATTCGGGCTAATTACTCGACTTATAAGAATTCTTCTCAAAGTAAAATTTGTCTATTTTATCTTTTATGGAGAATGGACATTTCCGAATATATTTTTTCTCCAATATATGAATTTTTCTATATCTAAAATTGTATCAAATTGATGCATATATATTTATATTGCGTTTAATGAGAATACAATATGAATTTTAATTAATTTTACATTCACATCTAATAAAAATAATTTTTTAATTATTTTATATCGTTAATTTAAAATAAAATTTCAAAAGTTGAGAGATGTGATGAATATTAAGTTTTTATTAGATATTTATAAAAAAAATAATTTATATTAACTATTTATATATATAGCATCTTTTCTAATTTTTATTTATTTAAAAATATACTTATAATATAAAACGATAATATTATTTTCTTCTTACGATAAAGTCTTTAAGTTATAATAGAATAAAAGAATGAGTCACATATTAAAAAACAATTATTATAAACTATATATAAATATACTAGTATTTATTTATTAACTACATTATTTGAGATAATATGATGTTTGACATGACTATGATAGTTTGAAAATTGTACTACTATTTTTTTTTTTATCATTTAAATAAATCCGATCATTAGTCTCACGTAGACAATATCTTAATTGGGCACGCACATCATCACGATTGATTGAGTCTAATTTTTTTTGTATGATCGAGTCTAAATTGAATTGTTTTATTATAAAAACATAATAATTTAATTGAGTTTAAAATTCGGTCCAATCAGAATTTTATATTTATAAACAATATATTAACTAAGTAAAGCACAAACATGCATGTTTAGATCTGAAGTCTCAATCAAGTAAAAAAAAATATCTCAAGTCGTTTTCTTTTTTATTTTTTTAATAAAAAAATCATGTCTCAAACGTTACTTGAAGGCGAGGGATCATAATAAGATGTTTCTTTTCTTATTACCTTTGAATTCTACACCAATAACCAAACAACACATATCTTTTTTGTTTCAGTGTTTTCATTTATTTCCCAATCTTTCCCTCTCATTTCCTTCATCCCAAACAAAGTGTAAAATAATAAATAAAAATTCGATTCCATTTCAATGATTACTATTAGCGTAAAGTGAACTGCGAATCAAAATAGCACTCACCGTTCTGAGAAAAACACCATAGCCAACAACGGGATCCGATCATCACAATCATCATAATCAAGCGGCGATTAAAGCATCCACGTGGCATCCAAAACCTGATTCATCTTTCCTTATAGATCGATGCGTTGTGGAAACCCAACCAGTGGAAAAACAAAAAAATAAATAAACGAGAATGTTAAACAATTAACAACGTTAAAGCCAAACATAAATTCAAACTCTGAATCCTAATCCTCCATTTAAATCTGCTTCGTCTCCAAGCCTGATTCCGAAGCTCCGGTTCGAAATGGAGTTCGAGTTGTTTTGAAACTGAACCGGACCGGTTCTATTAAGCGAGATCACGGGGTTTGGGTTAGAAAATTCTATTGACGGCGGTGATGAGAGGGAGCTGTTGGTTGAACCGTCGGATTGAACAGAGGTTTCGTTTACTTGCGATCTCCACCGTTAAATCAGTGAAGATCAAGCTTCTTCTTTGTTGTTGCGTTGCTTTAACGCTTCTCGCGTTTTCCACAAGTGGTTCTACTTTCTTATTATGGAATAATCAAACTTCTTCTCTTCGTCGTTCCCCTGATTCAAGGTTTGTTAAATTAAATTTCGCTGCTAAGTTTATTTTGTCTTTTATTTCTTGTTTTTTGTTTAATTTAATTCCTTATTTATTTCATTATTATTCGTTAATGATTAATGTTTATTTAATCTGTTAATTTTGTAGGTTCTATTTTAGGTTAGCACATAATTGCACTAATGAAAATAAAATAGATTATGTTTGACTATAGCACTTTGCAATGATTGAGATCGGTTAAGTTTTGGTAGGAGATTCTATGTTGGATTTTTATTTTTTTTTGTAGGAAAGAATTAAAATACAAAATTTCAGTTTCTTTTATGGAATTTCCATATAAGTGTTTTGGAACTAAGATTCTAATTGGGTTTTTGTTTGTTGTCTTGTTTGTTTCTTTAGCATACGCAAATATATATAGAAAGTGATATGTATAATTGTAGATAGGGTTTTTATTTAAAGGGTTAGATAGAACTAGAAGTAGTTTCTTGCGTTGATTTGAAGGTTAGTGCTAAGTTCAATTTGCAGAGAAAATAGAGAAATGATTAAATGAACTTACTGTAAATTATTCAGATTTGGAAACAATATATTAAGGTTTATTAGTATATTTTTTAGATTGGGTTGAGCTTCAGAATGTGCTCTTGGTGTTCGGAACTATGGAGCACGGATAATAACACTGATAGTGACACATTGGGAATTTGGATATTGATATATGGCAATGTTTCTTTCTCATGTCACTTTTATTCATATTTGTATGGTGGAACCATTATCTGGACTTTGAATCTTCTTTGGTAGTATTGTCTTGTGATCATCTTATCATGTGCTGGAATTCGAGTTGGTAATTATGTATCAGATGGATAATTTAGTTATGTATCAGATGGATAATTTAGTATGTGTTTTGGTGAGCGTATGACTAACATGATTTTAAATGAACTTGGTTATGTTCAATTGATTTGGTTAAATTTAGGGGCGAAGTGAAGTTATTTATATTTGGTTGAGAGATTGTTGCAACTAATTTGTTGTTTTATTCTTTGCTCACAGGAAAGGATATTCTATTGTAATGAACACATGGAAGAGATACGATCTCTTAAAGCAGTCCATCAAACATTATTCATCTTGTCCTCGACTTGAATCAGTACATATAGTGTGGAGCGAACCCAATCCTCCTTCAGAAAGTCTTCTGAAATTTCTGCACCAAGCTGTAAAGTCGAAGGCTAGAGATGGGCAATATGTGAAGTTGAGGTTTGATATTAACAAGGAAGACAGTTTGAACAATAGATTTAAAGAAATTGAGGATTTGGAGACTGATGCTGTCTTTTCTATTGATGATGATGTCATATTTCCTTGTTCTTCAGTGGAATTTGCATTTGATGTTTGGCAAAGTGCACCTGATGCAATGGTGGGATTTGTACCTCGTGTCCATTGGGTGGATTCATTGGTAAGTTTTATCTATTTTTTACTAGACGATTGTCCATTATCCTTGATGATTTGGTCAACCAATATTTCTTTTATGCCACTGCTTTTGGAGTTCAAACATGAGATACAATGAATATCTAATTAAGCTTTGAAGCAAGTCAATTCCTTTTTTATAATAATCTTCATGCATTATTTCCTGTTTTTTGCTTGCACTGCAGTACTTGGCCTCTATTTGCCTTGATTCCCAATAGCATTCACCTTTCAAGACGTATTTTAGCAAAACATAGAAACATACTTTTCTGAAACATTTGGTATGCAGATCGATTTCAAATTTGAGCATGAAATTTTATTTGCATAAAACAACAAAAATAGCATATTTTGTATATCACTTGTGTAATTTAGTTTCTAAAGCTGACCCTCATCGTAATCCGGGGTACTGTTATAGCGTCCTTGTTGATGATCTAATCGAAAGGTAAAGATAGCTGAATTTTTGTCACAGAAAAATAATTTCATCTCTTAAATCCATCGTTCAAGAAGCTGCTAGTCATCTTTGATGCATTTCGCCTTTGCAAAAAGAAAAACCTTTGATGCATTTCAAAACCTGATGCAAAATCTAATGATTAATGTCCTTTAGTTTGGTTTTTTTCCCTCATGTTTTGTTCAGAGAGTGGAAAAATATCAAAAAAGTTGTAAGACTAATCTCTCAAGTGATTCAATGTTCTTACAGAATGGCAACGACAACAGATTTAAATATGGTGGATGGTGGTCTGTGTGGTGGACGGGTACATATAGTATGGTTCTCTCAAAGGCAGCATTCTTTCACAAAAAGTATTTCATTCTCTACACAAATGAGATGCCATCATCAATTCGAGAATATGTAACCAAGAACAGGTTTTTATCTGAACTAACTACCCACCCTCTACCTTTATTTTTATAAGACTTCAACCTTTCAAACTTTAATTCCAACAATTTTGTTATTTGCTCAATAACTCAATTGATTTACCAGGAATTGTGAAGATATTGCAATGTCTTTTCTTGTCGCAAATGCAACTGGTGCACCTCCATTATGGGTTAAAGGTAATTTAAGATTGTCGTATCTCATAATAATTGCACAAGAGTTGTGTGAATTTTATCTTATTTTATCATTTTTCCCATTTAGTTCAGAGGTCTTCAACTTCACTTGCTCAAAATACATCTGCACTTGTTTTCCATCGATAATATCTTTAATGATTAAGTTCTCCCATTTAGAGAGCCTTTCACCGTTCTGACATTTCTAAAATTGATTTGTGGTTGGTGAGCCGCAAGCCAGTGAATATATGTATAGTATGGTAAAAAGAAACATGAAAGCAAACCAGATCTTCACATTCTTCGTATTGACTGCCAGAAGTAGTTGTAGTTTAATGTGTTAAATTTAGAAGCAATATTTCCATCCTCTCGGATAAGATGGTGTTTGTTATCTTGTTTGCATACATGAAAGTAATAGCAGTAACAGAAAGGAAGCTGCTGCATATTTTCAGTCCTTGACTCCATGTCTCTTTATTACACCTTGTATATTGATGCAATTAATATAACAATGTGTTAACTCATGTAAAACTGAGATTGAAATCACTTTCAATTGAATAGACCATATATGTACATCTTATAATTAAGGAAGTTACGGTTTTTTATTCTTTTGTTACTTTCTGTGGACCAAATTATACAATGACAGCTAGCTATAATTTCATCATAGTATGTTTTCAGTACAATCTTAATATTTGATTGTGAAGTTCAATGCTAATGCTTGGTTTATGCTATCCATCATGGTAATCCAAATCGAACGTTGCTCTCGTTGGTTCTAAACCATGTTGATATATGCTAATGTCATCCTTAAAGGGAGATACATGTATATGATGTTAATCTGGTGGATTTTGTGTTTGTTACAGGTAAAATATTTGAGATTGGATCAACTGGAATCAGTAGTTTGGGAGGTCATAGTGAGCGAAGATCGGAGTGTGTCAACATATTTACTGCTGTGTATGGACGGATGCCCTTGGTATATACTTCAGTAAAGGCCGTTGACAGTCGCAATACTTGGTTTTGGTAATTGGTAGATTGTAATATTTTCATTGCATTTTAGAAATTTCACTGTTGTCAATTAGTATTGTAGTAGCTAGTTTTTGAGCTATCACGTTCACGTTAGTCATAGAGATGTATGATATTGAATCTTATACACAATTCTTGCTTTTTGGCCCTGATTTAGCAAGTTCCTTAGGTTGATTTCTTGTAATATTGACATGTAATGTAAGGCAGCCTCCTAGGTTAAGGTGCTTCTTTTTTTGTCTCAGAATAAGATTTTAATTGTAGAATATTGAGGGATATTATTACATTTAGCAATGAAACTTCATCTTCTGTGTAGAGGTAGGTAACAATGATGCAAATGTAACATAACACTATGATAACACCAAAAATAATCAAACCAGGATGGACAAGTACAACTATCAATGTAAACATGAACCAAAAATTAGCAGCTAAGCTAGTGAGAAATTCAATAAAACTATGCATCAAAAGTGCATTTAGAATTTGGACCCCTGCAATCCATAATCACATATTTGTTGGTCCACATAATCCGTACCACTAGTGAGCGTGTGTAATTGTACTTTTGAGGAAAATCTTGCCACATACCCCCACGGTTAACATGAACTTCCAATTTAGACCTTTATAAATAATAAAATCAGTTATCAATCGTTTCACCACAAAAGTTTTTCGTTAAAAGTTTTTGGAAAACTTAAACTATCAAGTTTTTTTATAAACAAAATTATATTTAACTACTTCAAATACAAATTTATTATTTCAAAAAACTAAAACAAGAATAATTAAATTGTTGATTTATTGTTAATCTAAAAAGATAGTATCCATAACACATTTTAATATCGAAATTATTAAAATTATAAAGAAAAGAAAACATTACTTTATAGAAATTGAAAATTGAAAAATAAATCGAAAATATTGCATTAAAAGAGACATTATGAGTATACTTAGCACATAATCAGTATTTTTTATTAGTTAACTAGTTTTTTGTTGTTGTGAATTTTAATATAATTGTGATTTTATTTGTTTATTGGTTAGATTTAACATAAATTTTTTTAATTTTTATTTGACCACTCCATAAAATGTGTCCTAGCTTCGCTGCACAAATGTGTTATGAGAAAATTGAGCAAAGTTTTTTAGAATAGATGAATGTTCCTATGAGGTAAGATAATTTTTTAATTATTTACCAAAAAATTCATGGACAAATCTAATATTTTAGGGAATTTGCAGGGTATGGGATAATTATGGACATCGTAATTATTGGATGTCTACCCCTGGTTGGTTGTTATATAAAATTCAGTTGATATTAAATTAAAAACATTTAAAATACAAACCATAACACGTGCATATACTTTGCAAAACAAAAATTTCAACGCCGTTGCCGGGGATCGAACCCGGGTCACCCGCGTGACAGGCGGGAATACTTACCACTATACTACAACGACATGTTTGTGGTAAACTTATGATGTCTACATATTTATCTATAATGGAATTTATTGATGAATTTATCCAGAACCTTGTCTAGTTATCTTAATATAAAAAACTAACATAGTATGAAAGCTAATTGATTTGAGTGATCCATTATATTATCTAATGATCAGATTTAAAAAAGATAAGATATAAAAATGTGTCATTTAGTTACATAATTCATAGAGCATAAAAATATATTGTTTGATTTTAAGATTTCATGTGGTCTTTGAAGTTTAACCATCCACCGGTAAATTAGTCTTAAAAGATAAGAATAAAAGGGTCTTTGATGAAAAAGATAAAATTTAATTTATAATTTATAAAATAAAATTTATGCAAGTATGCTCTTTTGACAATTACTTTTTATATTTTATAATATTTATCATATGAGATTATATAAACTCTAATTAAGTTGTTCTACTTATTTACACTCGCTTCGTCGGTGACAATAAAATCTTCACTAACAATAAATAGTTTGAATATGCGTTTTGATTTGACAAAAAATTGATTTGAAACATGTATATTTTAATATGTATAGAACATGAAGATTATGTTCCGTAAATTTTACAAAAATTACAAGTTGTAATTTTTGTAAAATTATGATGTCATAACATACAATAATTTGAGTAACAAAAATATATAAAGGTAAACAACATAAATAAAAGTGGAATATAGATGGATAATATGGACAGTGTCATATTTGCATGTTATCTAATTCTTCTATAGGAAAGCTAGTAGAATTGTCTTGTTGTCCACCAGTGTTCCAAAGAAAACTAGCATACTTTGATAAGTAATAAGTGTTTCCAGGATCTGCTTCCAATGCTTGCAAATATCTCAGTTCTGCTGCCCAATTATCCTTTCTTATCCACCACAAGAAATCAGCATATCTACAATATGCTTCAGCTTCTGGTGATTCCACTAACACTGATTTTCTGCAGTATTCTTCAGCACTGTATTTCATATCAAATGAATAAAATAGAGAATTTAAATTAAATTAGTAATAAAGTATGTAACTCTAAGACTCCAAAAATAATGCAAATAGATCCAAACAATCACTTAGTCACTCTTTGTTATAGTGTGTCAATTTGGTCCTCCACTTTCATAAAATGTTAAATTAGTCCTTCATTTTGCAAAAAGTTTGTCAAGTTAGTTCCTTCTTCCTGTATTTGTCAATTGTAGAGACCTCATTGGTAGTCTACGTATGCAATTTCCAGGACCAAATGGACATTAAATATGTAATTTCAAAGACTAACTTGATAGTCTGTATCTAATTTAAGGGACCAATTCGACGTGACAAAATTTATGTGATGCACGAGAAGGACTAACTTGACAAACGTTCTTCCGAGTGAAGGACTAATGACATTTTATAAAAGTGGGGACCAAATTGATACACCCTATAAAAGTGAGGTACCAAATTGGATATTAACTCTAAAACATTCTCCAATAAGCAAAACAACAATATTCATAAGCATTTCTTCCTACTCATGTTTGTCTATCAACACTGAAAAATGTCATTTCAATTCACTTTAGGCCAAAACAAATGAAGTCAAAAAAATTACTCGTTTGAGTTTCTAAATCAAACCATGTTTGCATTGCATAAAGATTAACAAACAACCATATACACATCATTTAATACTACCTAGCAAACAAATTGTACAACAGAATTGGATTTTTGAGAACTTACCCATCATTGTCATGAAGAACAAGGAAGAGAAACTGAGCATAATTAGACAGAAGAAGTGAATTGTTAGGGGTAAGGCTTATATGCTTTTTGTAATAATCCTTAGTTTTCTCATATTCCTCATATTGATCCCCTTCAATCTCAACACAAATTGGTGCCACAAAATTCATCTTTGTTTCATGATCCAAAAACACCTCACCCCTCAATTCCTTTTCCATCTTTGAAACTTCCTCCAACATTGAATTCCATAACAATTCTTCCTCTTCTGTTAACTCCTTCACACATTCATCTTGAACAACAAGATCACCATGTAAAACATCCTTAACACTTTTGTTGTTGTGGGTGTTCCTCATCATAGAAAACATAGAAAAGTTACTTAAAAGAACCATAACATCAACCATTAAAGTTGGTGTTTCACTAAAAACATGTCGAAACAACCAAGCAAATGAATCATCCATTTCTCTATTGAGCTTAACAATGACACTTTCTAAATCTTCACCACAAAGTGATTCCCTTGTTTTCAAAGCATGATTTTGAAGCTCATGGAGAATAAACAACAAAGAAGAGAAACACTTCTTAACACAACAATGAATCGATTCACTTGATGCAGCATCTTTAAAACCTTGTTCTAATTGTAGCTTCTTCTTTATCATCCTAATTGATAAAGGTATTCCAACGCTTTTCACTCTCCTTTCAAAACTTAGTCTCAAAATCTCTTCTCTCTCTGGCCAACTGGGTGGTTCAGGTTGAATACCAAGTAAAGAAGGTTCCAAAATTTCTCTTTTTTCATCTTTGTGAAAATCATCAAAAGGGAAAGAACAACAAACGTGATTCACTCTTTGGGACTTCATGTTCCTTGAGCTAGACAAGGAAAAAACATTGATCATGCCACGTGACATGGTGTTTTTGTTCCTCTCATGTCTAAGTGGTGGAAGAGAATAAAGGGTTCTCAGCTTCAAACATTCAAGATTGGGAGAAACACTTGACACCATGTTTGATCATAAAGTTTTTGAAGGAATCAAAGAAAATAAAAATGATGACTTTTTTACACTTAAGAAACCCAAAAGGAAATTTTCATCAAATTCATATGAAAATTGATCAAAATCATGGGAAATCCGTATATAACAGGAAAAAATAAAAAGGGTAACAAAAAAGTCTCGATTTTTAAAATTAAAAGTCCAATCAGATTATTACAACTTTCGATTAATTGAGAAATAAAAACAAAAAGGGGTGAAGAAAAAATGATCCTTTTGTAGTAAAAAATATGTAAAAATCTAAAATGGGTCAATTTTTGACTTTTGAGAAAATGAAGAAGCAATTACAGAATGAAACAAATGAAATAAGAGGGTTGATGAAAAACCAAACAGAAAAGGAAAAAAAAAAAAAGTAAAGTTTTGATGAGAACCGTACGAGGGTTTGGTGTAACTGAAAAGTGGAGTGGATAACACGTGGGGTCTAACAAACGTGGCAATGAGATAAAGTTTGTGAGATATTTATTTACTGTGAAATTGTGCTTTTTAAATGGATAGATATTTTGATTGATAAGTGTGTGGATCGTACATATATTTGTTTTAGAAAGGATGATGATGCAGTTTTTGAGGTTGAATGCTTCGTGATTCGAATTGTAATGCGAGTCATATGCATTACGATCACTTTGTTAGGACGTGTAAATCACGAAATCACCCACAATCACAATGGATCTTTTCTATTGTTAAGGTATGTATAGCATGGGTGTTTAAGATATTTCATTTGAGTTTTCTATAATGAAATGTTAGTGAAGTGTGTAGATGAATATTTTATATTATAATAATTTGATTATATATATACACACTATAATAATTTGTGAATTTGGTTCCGTAATGATAAAAATAAATTGATTTTAAATTAGTTAAAAGTAAATTTATTTTTGGTTTCGTGGTGAGATTATGAAAATTATGCTGGAAATCATAAAGTGATTTGGAGGAATTAGAGTGATTATGATTTGTGAACTATTGTGAATTAGCAAAAGCAACACTGCAACAATAACTTAACGTGTTAAGCATAATTAAATAAAGGGAGTTCTTAATCATAAAATAAAATACAATAAATGGATTTGAATAATTATATATTGTTATAAGCAAAAATAATCGAATAATTATATATATATTTTTGAGTAAAAATAATATCTTTAGTAATTTAATCTTCTTTTTTTTTTTTTTAGTTTTGGGATAGACTTCTATTTTGCAAAGTTTATCTTGGAAGCCCATGATATATCAGCCCATGCAGTTGAAAGGTTTTTGCAATTCTATATCTAGGCCCATATAAAAGTTTATCTTGGAAGCCCATGATATATCAGCCCATGCAGTTGAAAGGTTTTTGCAATGAAAGTTTTCCTTCGTACCTCACCTTTAGCCATGTACCCCCATCATTTTTCAAAAATACCAAAATTACTCTCAAGTGGTTTTTAACTATTTCAAATACAGTAAAGGTAAAAAAAAATTTCACCATTTTTCCATTTACCCCAGCCGTAAAAAAGTTTTCCGGTAGCTACAGGAATACTTGGAGAAAGATTTCCGGTAAAAACAAAACTTCCGGAAATGTTAAAAACGAATTTTCCGATACAGAAGAAAAATGGTCTGTACCGGAAAACTTAATTCCAAAGTATTCCGGTACAGAAGCTTTTCCGGAAAACTTATACCCATAAGTTTTCCGGTACAGAGGCTTTTGTTTTTTGTTTTTTTTTTTAATTGTTAACAGGTATAGATAATCCACTACTATTAATGGACAAAATATGCATCGATACTACAAATATTTTTAACACAGATCAGGTATGAATAAATATATTTAATATTAATATTATAAAAATATATGTTTGTGAATACTGTTGTGAAATGGGCAAAATAAGTTGGTATAAAAAATAAAGTTATTGTTATTATTAGAAGATCAGATATGGAGACTGATGAAAAAGGACGGAGAAATAAATTAATATTAGGTTGTGACAAAGGGGAAAAATACAAGTGTGCTGCTAGTTCTATTCAAAGTTCAACAAAAAAATGTGATTGTCCTTTCAAGCTTAGATCAAAACCATTAAAAGATGGTTCAAGATAGATAGTTAAAGTAATTTGTGGAATTCACAACCATGAATTACCTGATACATTGGAGGGACATGCATATGTTGGACGCTTAGATGAAGAAGAAAAAAAACATGTTCATGAATTAACTAAATATAATGTTGCACCGAGACATATATTAATCTCATTGCAAGACCGAGATAAGAGTAATACTACTAAGATCTCACAAATATATAAACAGAGAAATATCATTCGATTGCAAGTGAGACGTAATAGAACAAAGATACAACATTTATTCAAGTTAATTGAAGATACAAAATATGTGTGCTGGAATAGAAACCATAAAGACTCTGATGTTATGAGAGATATTTTCTGGGCGCATCCAGATTCAGTGAAGTTGTTGAATTTGTTTCCGATTGTGATGATTATGGACAATACCTACAAAACCAATAAATACAGAATGCCATTACTTGAAATTGTAGGTATGACATCAACAGAGAAGACATTTGTAGTTGGATTTGCTTATTTGGAATGTGAGCGGGAAGAAAACTTTTGTTGGGCATTAGAGAGACTAAAAGAATTGTTTGTAGCACAAAATAAATTCCCTCAAGTAATTGTGACAGATAGAGATCTTGCGTTAATGAATGCAGTTGGCATTGTGTTTCCACAGGCTGTTAATTTACTTTGTCGATTTTATATCGAAAAAAATGTTGGAGCAAAATGCAAGCAATATGTCTTAAAAGATAGACAAGAGTCAATATTGAATATGTAGAAAGACATTATGTATTCTAGTGATGAAAAAGAGTATATGATGCGCTTGCATATGTTTGAGCAATCATGTGTTGATACAGAAATGTTTGTTGATTATGTCAAAGAAACTTGGTTGACTCCACATAAGGAAAGATTTGTTGAAGCATGGACAAATAAAGTAATGCATTTGGGGAACACAACGACTAACAGGTAAAGTAATATAATTGTATTATATATTGTTGAATTGTATTATATTTTCTAATGTATCTGTAATCTCGCAGGATCTGGAATGGGCGGTGAAGGAATATACTGGATATACCCAAACTGTCTCAAACACCTCTCTGGTAGAAATTTCACTACAGTGCTACATGATCGGATGTGACCAGTATAAAGTGTGATATCATCAAAAGGAATGACACCCCTGTGATTCTCCCATGGTCTCCATATAACATCTGCCGGTGTCAGTGCATCTATCATACTTCTGTATTCATCAACCTTATGCTTGCCTTGCTTGTAGCACCATCTATTCATTCGGGCAATGCATTCCACGTCAGCACCCTGATCACCTCTATTACAAATATTTGGAAAATATTCGTAAATCCAACACTGTTACAATGACAAAATATTAAATAATTAATACTAATAATTAAATAAAACATAAATTAAATAACTTAAATTAATAATTATTACTAATATATATAATTGATACCTGAAACAGCGTCATGTATCCACCTAGCTGTTTGGTGTCATAATAGCAAGCATCTGAGAGGTAGTCATAAAGCACCACTAGTGCATCAGTACCCCATGCATATTTATTTGTACCCTCTAAATATCTGAATAATGGAAGGTACTTCGCATCAACAAGAGTATGACTCTTATCAGCGAAAATAGTACTCCCAACTAAATTCAACATATATGCCCTAGCAGCACAGTCGAACCTCTTTGCTGCACACTGCCTTCTGAACACATCCTTCAACCAATCCAATCTATTGTGTGCACCTCTAGTCTTCTTCATCTCCTCCCAAATCTCTTCTGTGGTCACTCCTAATAGATGGACGACAAGATTACACGCTGCTACTCTGTCTACATCGGGTGGACTGTAGAACTCACCCCTAATAGGTAATCCGAGAAGATTGACAACATCATCCAAATGACATGTGAAATGACGATGTCTTAGAATGCCATCTCTCAACAAATGCAGATATCAAGTTGTTGTCAATCATCTTCAAACTACCCCTTTGTAATGGGTTCAACCCTGACAAATTCACCCAATTCTCTATGGGTCTCGGAAGTACCGGCGGAGTAAATTGCTGCATTTTCTTCCCATGCACAGCAATTTTCAGCAATGGTCGCTCCTGTATACAAAAAAAAAAAATATATTACATTAAATTTAATTTAGACAGCAAATATCAATATCAATTAATATTTAATGAATTATAAGTAATAATTAATTTAATATACCTGACCAAACCAAATTCTAGCTGATACATGATAACGGTGTCGTGTAAGGACAGATAAATCATAAGGCCCTCCAGGATACCGTGTCAGCTCACCAGGTCCCTCAGCGCGATCATGGTCCTCCTCCATATGCTCTCCCTAATGAGCAGGTGCAGCCTCCTCTTGTTCAACTACATCCACCTGCTGATGTACATCTTCCTCATGCACTGTAGAAGGCTCCCCCTGATCATGATGTCCCTCATCATCATCTTCAATAATCATACGTCGTCGTCTCCTTGAAGCTGTCGGTAATCCTCTCTGGTGGATTCATCGGAGTAGATGTAGAAGTCTCGGTGTCCCGTGTAACGCGTATGATTTTGCCGTCTCTTCCTCGTGCACCCACTGAAAAAATAAATAAATAAATAACAATAACATAAAAAAAATTATAACAAATTAAAAAACAAAAAAAAAAGAAAAAAAACAAGACTAACTTCCGGAAAACTTGATGTCCAAGTTTTCCGGTAGCTTCCGGAAATGTGGCCATCAAGTTTTCCGGAACACGCTCTGTACCGGAAAACTCAAAAACAAGGTTTACGGAAACAGCTTTTGTACCGGAAAACTTCATTTGAAGATTTCCGGTAAACTCTTTTGTACCGGAAAACTTCAACCAAGTTTTCCGGAGTATAGCTATGTACCGGAAATCTTATTATTTAAGTTTTCTGGAAATTTTGGAAAAAAACTCACTGTTTGTTCCGGAAATCTAAAAATAAAATGTGAAATTTTTTGGCAGTTTTTATTATTTATATGAGGGCAACATGGTCATTTCGCTGCTATTTTAGGGGTATATGGCTAATCTTGTGGGTACAAAGGAAATTTTCCTTTTGCAATTCTATATCTAGGCCCATATAAAGAGTGTTCACTCTTAAGTCCATCACAATCTTTTAGTTTGTTCACTTGACCCCAAAAATTCTTTTTAAGTGTAGCTTGGATATTTTAAAACAAATAAAGGAGCCCTTAATATGGTCTCAATTAAATGGTGAACTTGTTGATGAAATTGGCTGCAAAATTAATTGCTATTTGAACTTTGTTATTAGGTTTCTAAATGGAAAATTTAGGATTTACACCAATATTTAAATTTTACAAATAAGATACGATTATAATTATAAAATCAGAAGAAAAAAAAGAAAAAACAAAAGACGTAATTAGAGATAATGTATACTCTTTAAATAATATTTTACTATCTAATATATAATATAATATTTTATTTAATCGTTTTGGAAAAATTCAAATACATTGTTGCTAAAACTTAAATAGTATTGTTGTTTATACAATAATTTGCATTTATATATGAAAAGAAAAATAGATTATTTAGACACTTATTCTATCATTTGAATACTCTTTTCACAAAAGACTAGTGAACAATGACCATATAAAATTGTCCTTACATGAAAATCAAGATAGGCATAACTCAAATTTATATTTCAATTTATTACTAGTGTGTGAAAGTGTTTTTAAGAGCATCTTCAACGGTCAACTCAATATGAGTTTTTTAGATGGAGTAGGTCTATTGTGACACATCATCTTGAAGCAATTCACCTCTTTTCTACTCCAACAGTAAATTCAACATGATTCAAGTTCTACTATGCTACATCACTCTAAATCAACTCATTCAAGTTCTACTATGCTACATCACTCTAAATCAACTCATTCATTTTTTACAATTTAACTTTTAGAAAATCATATTATATTTCATTACTTTAATTTATACACTAATATTTAATTTATATTTAATCTTATCATACCTTAAAATATTAATTTAAATATTCTAATTAATATTATTATACATTATTTTAATTTAAAATTAAAATAAAATTTTTATTTAAAAAAAAATATAAATAACAAATTGTTCCTATTAATGAGCTAATAATCGTAATTAAAGAAAAAAAAAGGCTAACGGTGGTATATTAACTAAACAAAGCTAATAGTTATAAAATTATTATTATTTAATAAATTAAAAAGAAGTTAACGGCTATAAATTAATAAAAAAAGATAAATTTATTATTATTAATAAATTAATAAAAGATAGCGGTTATAATTTTATTATTATTAAATTGTGAAACACAATTTCTTCATGACATACTGTGATGACACCTTGACACAACTCCAACGGTGAATGTAAAAAAACCATTTTAAGTTAAATAATTACACGTTGGCGGACGAATCCATTTTAAGTGCGGTTGGAGTTGCTCTAATATATACCTATGTTGCTATGAATTGTTTTAATAAATCAAGGTATATTTGCATGGAAATGTGAAAATTAGTCTATTAAGGTGTTTAAGTAAAAAAACTAATCCCTTAAAATATAGATATCCTTCCGTTTACTATTATGAGAAAAATAGTGACCTTAAATTTTGGTTACTATTATAAATAAAAATTAACTATTTTTTACTTATATCAAGTTAATATTCTTAATATATTCTTACTGCAACTAAAAAATATTTAATATCGATAGTTGAATATTTAATATTTAAAATAATATAGTATATTTTAATTATATTTTATATGAAATCTAGAATTATTTTAATAGCCGTAAAAATAGCTATTTTTTATTTTCAAATTAGAACATATTAAGTTAAAAGATCGACCTTTTTCAATATTTTTTTATATCAAACCTATAATCAAATAGTACTCAGTAATTTCAACGCTGTGTTTCTCACGGAAGATTTGAATTAGCTAGGATTTACATCTCTACTTGTTCTTGACCAAACAACATAAAATACACAAAGAAATACCTAGCTAGTAACCTTTTTCCAATTGTTCGTGTAATCATGTGTTGAATTCGTGTCAAACAAAGCATGCAAAATGAAATTAACAGGAAAACATTTAGTTTTATTTATAAAAAGAAAATTTGGTAGGAAACTAGCAACCAAATAGTATTGTTGACTTGTTCTACCATGTTTCCTTTCTACTAGATTTTCTTTGTCATGGTCACCATTTGACCAATTTAGTAGGAATGTGTATTTTTATTATGTTCTAGACTTTAGACTACAACTAGAATGGAAGATAATTTCAGAGGCTTTTCTTTTTTCAGTTTTAATTTATTTGATTTATATCCTGCCGTATAACTCAATGTTTTGATTGATTAAAAATAAAGAAACTCAATGTTTGGGTTAATTAGTGTAAGTGGAAAAAAAAATTATGTTTACACAACGGATTTCATCCTATTTGCAATTGTTTTACAGGATATGTTACAAAACTAAAAAAAAAAAGTCATTTAAATTAACAAACAATATTTGGTTTAAATTTTTTTTACAAACAACCTATTACAAAATTTAATCCAAATAAAAAATGAAGAATATTTTTTTTTATATCTATTTTTAGCTCGAATCTGTGTTTGTACTTTCAAAGTATAATATATAGTACATATCCAATAATAAATATAAAATAATTTGAATTACATTACCAATGAATTGTATTTTCATAATTTTCCCAATAATAACCAAGAAAAGTCTTAGCAGCATCCAAGCTAGGAAAACAAGTAGGTTCAAGAAATATCTGACTCAACGATTCCGAATTTGACTCAGTAGTTCCCATCATAACCGTCACAACCTGTTTATACGCAAAGAAAAATCTCTTCATCGCCAACTCAATCCCCTGCATCGCTTGCAACACATGAACCTTCTCAGACTTCTTCTCTGCATAAACCTTCATCGCTTCTTCCATCACCCCGGGCCCACCTGTAGGGTCCACCTCCACTTCCAATATCTCCGGCACCTTCCCTTTCAATTCCCTACACATCTTCGTTATCTCCACCAACTCCTTCGAACGAAAACAAAACGGCACCGTTTCGTTCCATTTTCGAATCCCTAATTGCTTCTTCAGTTTTAGAAAATCCTCTGGATCCATCATCAAATGCAAATCTTCGATCTCTATTAGAACCTTCCAGATCTTCTCCACCGCGTGTAATTCACTCGCGGCTTTCTCGAATCTTTTACCGTCTATCGCTTCGTTCACTCGATCCATCAACACGCGAGCGGCGCGTGTCCATGATTCGATAATCTGGTGCGTCGCGTGTAGCGTTCTGTTTTCATAGTTCCCGACGTGATCGAATGGCGTCGTTTCTAACGAGTGTAACAAATTCGGTTTGCAAACGTCGTCGTAACGGAGAATTTTCTTTCCGTTAAAATTCGGTTCACCTAAACCTAACGTGTAAGGACACCTCATCATTTCGTATTCCACGGTGGAAAGGATTCTCTGTGCTATATCCTTCGATTTCTGCCACGTGGCGAGTTTTGGGAGCAAGCTTTGTTCGCTATAGCTTCTGATTTGGCTTATATTGCTGACGTCAGTCACAGGAGCATTGCCACGTAAGTTTGGGTTATGTTCTTCGTCTTCGCAGAGTATGGAGATGAGCTGGATTTGGGCTTTGGCGAGTGATTCGGCCCGTCGGGCCCATTCGCGTTTGTTTACGTATGGTCTTGGGTCTGATGAAACGGTTGAGATTAATCGGAAAGTGATTTCGAGAGCGTGCAAAGCGGGTTTTATAATGGGCTCGTTGGCCCAATTAGGGAAGTTGTTGGAGGTCCAAAGTGTTTTGAGACGAGGGAGGCGGAGGTAGTTGTCGTATAAGGTGCAAAGTGTGGACGACGCTGTAGAGATGTCGTTTGGTAAAAGTGGAAGTGGAAGTTTTAAAGTGGGTAAGGGTAAGGGTAAGGAGAGTTTGGGTGATTTGGGAGATATGTTTTTTGAGTTTAGCATATTTTGTTTCCATTCTAAATCAACCATATTTGGAAAGGTGAAGAGATAATAAATAGTGTATTATTGTTAGTGATTGAATGAATGAATTTGGTTCAAAAGTTTAAGTGGTGTGTTGTGTTGGTTTGAAGAGAGCAAGGAAGATAAAAAGGGGTATTTATAATTATATATGGATATAGATAAGAGAAGAAAGATTTGGAAAATATTTTTAAGAAGAAAAAAAAAAAGACGTGTGGACTGGAAAAGAATCAGACAAAGGCACAAAACGAAGAACAAGGAATTTGAAAGTCACGGTGGTATGGGAAGTTATATGATTATAATTTGAATTTTAAACATACAACATGGAATGTATTATTATTTCTTTTGAAAAACAAAATAATTTTATTCTAAGAAAGTAATAATTTTCATGGTTGATTTTTATGCTATCAATCAGTCAAAAAAATCACTTTGTGGATTGAATTTGAATAAAATAATAAATATTAGATGGGAAAAGGAGCGAGGATGGTGGAATGGAAGCAGGACATGGATCTTATCCAAAAAAATACCTAACGTAATAGGACAAGAAAGGAAGTTGAAGGAGAAAAGAAGATTAATGAGTATCTTAGTTTGGAATCAAAAAATGAGTAGCAGTAGTGGAGTCGTTGGAGATGAACCTTCTTATTTAGGTACAACAACGCTTTGCGAGAGACTCTTTGGTGTTTCGGTTCCTACCTCTCCAAAACCTTGTGGCCGGTCACTTACTATGCGCCAATCGCAATGTTACATTACATTAATGTATTTTTTAGACACACAAAATATTACATTATTATTGTATACTCATTTTTGGGATTTTGGCTCCATATGTGACATTTTTCATTTGGAATCCTACTCGAACATCCAACGATTCATTTTGCCCATTTCTTGTACGTCACGATAACAACTCCTTCCGCCAAGTTATTCAAATGCTTACCTAGCTAATGTTTTATACTTTTATGTGCATTTAAACTTATCTACAATATTTCACTTTTTTATACAAAAAATACTTCTATTTTTGCTTCAAGGATACATCAGAAGTATTAAAATTGAAGCGTCGTATAATAACTTTTCTATTCACAGCCCACATAAATATTCTTATCTTAAAAATAACCTTGGATACGGATAACAATTTCCATTATATGAACTTTCACTCATTATTTTTTTTTCTCTTTAAAAATAATAATAATATTGTAAAATAAAATATAAAATCAAGCAAAAGTGCATCTCCTATGAATAGCATACACGGCTGCTTAATAATATTTATGTGAACATTTTTTAGGCAAATAGTTAGGTTAACATATATAACACACTAATTACTTAAATTTGCTACAAGTATTAAAAAACAGACACCATATGTAGATGTGGAGTAACTAATTTTAATCAGCTTTATTAACCTTTCGCATGCTACATTTTAGTTCAATTACTGGAACATAAAATTTTAAAAAAAAGAAGAAAAAGGTTTCGTTCAATTAGTGCGGCTACTTTAATTTTTTGATTTGTTTCTACATACCATATCCACATTGATTGCAGCAATATAATGCAAAAGCAACGGCCACAAAAGTCATCTAAATTAATAGAGTAGAAACATTTTGAATTCAGAACAAAAATAAAAATAAACATTTCGTATTCAGATTAATTTATGCTAAAAGAAAGATTTGTTTCTTTCCAAACGACAAAGAAATGTAAAGTAAATCAAAATTATATATAGAAAAAGTGAGATAATCTTCCAAGAATAGTGGCAATTCATCCACCCATATCTATGTCTCTAGATATTTTTGGATTATCTAAAACAATTTTATAAGGAAGCTAATTTATACACTTTATTATTTTATTTTATTTTTATATTAGCCACAATATTGAATGTATTTAAAGATATGCAATCTGTGTACAAATAATTATAACATTAAATCTAATTAAAAAACTGTTTTTTTTATAACAAAAGAAATCTATTATTTTACTATGTCACTTTATTTTTGTTACTTACACTAACAATATATTATTATTTGAAAACTACCATTTACGGTGATATTTATTTGAAGAAAGTCACCTAAATTTAAAATAGACTTCTTTTCCTTCTAGCTATTGGGTTTTACAACTACCACTAATTTTTATTTTTTATTAGTAGTAATAATAATAATAATAAATAAGGAAATTTAACTATCAGTAAAACAATTATTTAATTTCAATTTTTTCTAATAGCATAAAGTAATCCCTATCTTATTTGTATTTATTATACAAATGATTTAATCAACTCATATCACAAAAATTCTAGAATTTACCAAACAAATCACAAATCTATTACTATTATAATTATATGACTTCTATAAAGAAGAATTTGGCACCAAAATCATGTTTAATCACAATTACAATATGTGCTTTAAATGTGACAAGTACTTATCACATGTAAAAATAAAAAGAAAAAAACAAAAGAAGATTGACAAGTTGCATTAACTAAAACCATTATTTTTATCCTATAATACCTAAAATCTATCTATAGTACATTAAGCATGCATTAATGTGTTCTAGATAGTATGTCATGATTGCAACTATTCTTTAAAGTTGCCTCTAGCCAACACATCTAGTCAATCAATGTAATATATGCAATTAATGATCCACACTAATCCTTAGAGAGCATGCACACATGCATATACCCTTGATGCACATTGTGACTAAAAATATAGGATCAAATACATATTTTTCTTTGTTGAGCTCCATTCCTTGCAACGTCATTGTTCTTAATCTCGGCCAATTTGAATCATGTCATTTGTAATCCATCAAGACCTTTAACAGCCATCATAGTATTTCTCTTTTCTTTCAATTTAAAGTGGCTATTAGAATTTCATGTCTTAATAAATAATGTTTACTATAATGTGATGTGAAATTTCTATATTATAGTTTGTTCCTATATTATTTAATTTTCATTAAACAATAAATAAGTCAATGCGAATAAAGAAAGTATATTGATTCTTGAATTTAATATAATATGTTATTGCAATGCTTGAATTTCAATAACCAATGAACAAATCAATGTGAGTCAATTAGTTGATATTACAAATCAATTACATTACGATTCTTTTTTGTCACTAAGTTAATTGGATTAAAATTGATAACATGTTGACGCATCAAATTTAATAGCAAAGTTGATGCAACTTTGACTACTTAAGAGGAGACTCCCACTAGCAAATCAAGTGGAAATAGAACAAATGAAATCATCGATGCCATTCCCTTCCCAAATGTGGATATCACACAAACATCAAGCAGCAAGGAATTGAAGAGTGTGTCTTTTAAGACTAAGATAACTAAGTGATGTTTTCAAGATTGTGGCCTCAATTAATTATGTTGCACTTTTTGTACCATTGCATTTAGTTTTCAGAGCTTTTTGATGTTTAATGTTTTGTCATCGTTTGCAAGGTTTTGTTCCTACCTATTTTGGTAAGTGCACTCTTTCAAGTTTTCAATTATGGTGGTTTGTATTAGTTAAACCTTTGTAGTCTCAATGGATTGAATGTTCAAATGTTCTTCAGGAACTTTGGGTTTAGTTCTTGAAAACTTGAATGAATTCAAATTACTATGAATTGTTAAATACATGCGATGTATAATATGATGTATATTTCTTAATTTCCATGAAGCCAGCAATGAGATGCATTACAATTATTTTGATATTAATTTTAATTGAAATGAGTTTTTAAGTTGAGTAACATATATCTAGGGATGATAATTAGACCCATCAGTCGGGTATCAAAAAAATCTACAATGGGTAGAGTAAAAACCCGCATAATAGGTATGGACACGGGGACGGGTAATTACTCGCAAAATTAAGCGGGTATGGGTGTGGGTACGGGTACTATAGTACCCACCCGCCCCGCACCCGCACTTATATAAATATACTATTTATTTATTATATTATTATTTAGTTTAATTAATTATTTTGTTTTATGTTTTAGTATCTATTAATATCATTGAATCATTACAATATTTATAATCAAATCAAAAGATAAACGTTTCCAAATTTTTTAAGAATTTGTTTATGATGAATAGTTAAATAATTGTGTCTTCATAACTAAGAGTTATATCTTATTAATCGTGTCTTTATAATTATACTTGCAACTTCTTATAAATTGTTTTTACTGATCTCAAATAATATTGTCGTAAGAGTTGCAACTTCATAAAATATTAATATGGATATTTGATTGTGTATTGTAATGAGTGTTCATTTGAAATGTTTTGAGTTATAAAATATTTTTGTTTATAATACTTTATGATATTTGAATAATTTTTAAATTTAATAACGAAATAATATTTATTTATCGATCTATTTTAGTTAAAGTGTGGGTAATGGGTATAGGTACAGACACTTAAATATCCAGAGGTAAGGGTACGGGTATTAAAGTTGATACCTAAAGGATACGGACACGGATATGGGTATTTTTTTAAACTGCGGATATGGTTACGGGTACTATAGTACCCTATCCAAACCCTATCCATTGTCATCTCTACATATATCATTAAAAGTTAAATATAATTTTAATCTCAATAAAATTATAATATTTTAAGTTTAATTTCAAAAAATTCAGTTGTAGTCTTTATTTTGATTCTATAAACACTTTTTTAAGGAGTAAAAGTATCAATTTTTTGTAAAATAGGAACTAAAAGTAAATAAATCTAACGTAGATTGTAAAGAAATATTTCAAAATATAAAATGGTTTTTTATATTAAAAAAAATATTCATTTTATTTGTTTTGTGTGTTTTTTGAATTACGATGAAACTAAAAAAACTTATATTATTGTCATGATTTATCTGATAAAATTTTGCGACAAACCATGCATTGCAAGAGTGAACTTTTACTTTACAAAATTATAAAATAGTGAAGAAATGTGGTTACACTATTTATTCCTTAAAAAAAATTTACCCTCAAAATTTCAGATGTTAGCAAAGAGAAAAGATAAGAATATTATGCCATCATGTCAGATTTCATCTCTCCAGTAGCCTCTTCCAAGGTTGCCCTTCCCCAAATAACATTTACCAAGGATTATTCCGCAAAGTTTTCAAGCTTCGGTCCACAATTTGAATTGGCTTAGGTTGAAAAGTGAGATTTAGTTTAACTTGAATGGATTCATGGTTTAAAGTTTAATAGAGATTCATAATCTATTTCTTAAGTTGGAATACATGAAAAATATCATATAATTAAGTTAGAGGAGGTGACAAGACCAAACAAAAGTCAAATGGGCTAATCTTTGGATTATTTGGAACGATCCAATGAAATAAAGATTCAATTTCTTTATTTTTAATGATCTTTTTACACTGACAGTGAGGGTAACTCTAAGAAACACGTGATCGTTTTCTTCAAATTATAAGGTCTTCTTCTATTGTTAGTATAACTCTTTTATCAATTTCGAGCAACTTTTAATTTGTCTCTTATTAGCTAATTTTTTTTTATGGCTTCTTTAATGATTTTAGATCTTAATATCATTTTTTGTGTTACTTCTGACTAGCATAAAAAAGTCATACATTTATTATCATACAATGTTTCGTATGGTGTCATTCATATATTATCTTTTTTGAACTAATTTCAACAAAAATACACCATGAATCGACACATAATTTATATTGTCTTCGATATCTAAGTGTCGAATACATATCTATTATTGATGATCTCTACTTTTTAACTCTCTTGTTGTTGTCGAAGGTCGTACACTTTATTAAATTGTTGATTTTGCCATCACTTTTTTGTTGACATTGCCATCACTTTTTTGTTGACATTTGACTAAATTCTTCGTTGACGTACTTTAAAATTTTCTCAATGGCAACTACATTTGAAATTTATTGATTTAGCTAGGATCCTAATCGATTAATTGAAATCTAATTTGGATCCTTTTACTATCCAAATGGGTCATTATTAGATGATGTCTTGGGCTTCTTAGACCACAATCTTACTTATCATGGAGAAGTCTTATAACTACTCAAGATATATTGAATGAAGTTGGTAAACGAAAGTGGCTCGTTGTTCCATTCCTATTTGTGATCGATTTCATGTTGATGCTAATGAGTAAAAAGTTAGGCAATTGATAATATTGAACAATTAAGAATGGTTATTTAAGGAGGATGAGCTTATTTGTGCCATTAATCTTATTAACTATATATAGGTCACTTTAAAGTGTTGTCTTTTTTAATCCTATATTTTGTCTGAAATAAAATATCTGATTAAAAATTTAAACGAAAATTACATTAATTTTTAAAATATTATTTTTATTTATGTAGGAGACACGTAGCGTGGTGAGTACGTGTTACTCTGGCGGTGCCCAGCCACAGCATAGCATAGGATGCTTTCAACCCCATCATACTGCCACATGTGCAACCAAATTATCATCATCATCATGGGATAATTTAACATGTCATAACCTTTTTCTTTATAATTACTTTTATATCAAATTATAAAAATATAACAATTATGTATATAATCATCATACCTTAGATTTATATTCAGAATTTATATTCAATATAATAATTATTATATTTATCAGATGAACTAAACTTTATAGGTTAGAATTTTTTATTTTATTCAAAAAATAATAAATTTTTATAAATTCACCATGTTCTGAAATAAAAAAATAATAATAATTTAACGATCTGAAATATAATTAATATATGTATTTGATATTGCTTCTCATGATTTATAACCTTATTTAAATAGAATTAGTTTGCTGAATTTAGTGAAAAACTACCACAACTCATAATAATTTTAAGACAATACATATTTAATGTAATGTGTATATACTTTCTTCATCTAATAACAATTATCACTCTAGTAAATCGACTCAAAGGTAAGAATACTAAAATAATAGCTTGAGATCTTAAAAAACTATATTTAACAATTTCAACATATTTGTACTATATTTGTACTTAATAAAGATATGTCATATTTAATATTTTATATTTAAAAATAATAAATTTTATTTAACATTAATATTGAGTAAATTTAATTAACAGTTAAAAAAGAAGTACTATAATATAAATTTGATTGTATTAATTTAATAAATGAGTTTTTTATTGTAAAGTATTTTATTAGTAATTTTTTTATAAAATAATTAATAATTTAACTAAAATAGTATTATAAAATATAAAATGTCTCCTGATAATTTTCACTTTAGGTTTCTTTTTGTCTTGGATTTGTCCTATCAAACTTACCCTCAAATTATTATATATAAATTATTATCATTACATTATATTTTACTTAAAATTTATAAAAATGAGAAATAAATAAAGTGTTAATGTTTATAATCAGGTAAAATTATTATTTTTTTTTTATATATAGTTGTTTTTAATATATGTGAAAAGGGTTGTCTGTGAAAAGAGTTCGTCTTTAAAAAATTCGTAAAGATTAGGTCGGCCGAAATTAGAGTTACTCACATGTTACGAAGAAGAAAAAAAAGTATATAAATATTATTTTAAAAAAATTAGAATATATTTAAACACAATAAAATATAAAATATGAAAAATGTTAAGTCTTTAATATTATATTTTAAATTATATTAATAGTATTTTAAAAATATTAAAATATATAAAATTTAAATAATTTTAAAAAATTACAACTTAATATTAAAAAAGAAAAATAAAACAGAAAACAAAAAGTTGTAGAATTCAATATTAGACTAGTAGGAATCCACAATGGATTAATGATAGAAGATGACCCTATAAAAGAAAAAGAGATTGAGATGCATTGCAATAGGTTGGATAAGCATTCATTTATTAAATTTGGTGATCGATAAGCTTTCATTTTTAAAAAAAAAAACAAGTATTGTTTTTTATTATAAAAAATAAAAAAATAAAAAAAATAAAAAAATAAAAAAAACAAGTATTTTATTGATACATACTGCCATTTTAAATATCTTTGACATAAGTTAATTCAAAATTGTTATAACTTTAAAAATAATCAACTACCATATTAATTATCTTAAAATTCACATATAAGATTAATTGAGAATGAAAAATATTTTATACTAATAATATATGAAAATTAAACTTTTAAGAATATATTAGCATTTTCCGCATACATTTTTAAAAAAATACGAGATATTATTAAGAACACAAATCAGCCAAATCGAAAAGCACTTAGCAATTGCAAGACGGACATCAGTTTTGTCTACTAGTTTAATTTGTTTTGAGGTTTACAAATTTGTGTAAAAATGTTTATTAAAATTATATCAAAATCTTATTTTTATTAAATACTATAAAACATAAATTATATAGAGAGAATACTACTACTAATATATAAGAAAAATTAAGATTAAGTCGAATATGGCATAGTTACGAAATCATATAGAATACTACTAACTAAAGATCTTTTACTTAGTAATTGTTATTTCACAATGAATTTACGACTTTGATAGTAAAAGAAGTGAATAAGACAAGGAAAAGGTGAAAAAGCATCTAAGTAAGAAAGGAAGAAAGTGGCACGTAGTTGTTCCATTACCACTCTTGTGGAATATGGATAATGGATGATATGACGTCCAAATAAGTTGGGTAATTACACATTAGACATTTGATTTCGTCATTGTGAAACCCATCAAATACCATAATTCTATGTAATGAAGAAAATCTATCTATTTATATATGAAAAGTGACTTGTTATAATAAATAAAAATCATTTAGGACTTTAAGAGCAAAAAAAAGTGTAATACGGAAACAAAAGCATCGCGGCTCCCACTTCGATCCATTTATAATCCGACAATTCCTTTCTTCTACTCAAATCGGCAACCCAACCGTGTAACCATCAAATAGAGTTAGTTTGGTTTACGATGAAAAAGTAAATTAAAATAAAAAAACACTCCTGAAATTTCCTTTGAAACCTAGTTTAATTTTCCAGAGAAAAATAAATAATTGTAAAATTGTTTGAACTCTTTCATATTTTCATATTGAGAACTTCATCGTTAATAGTTTTATCCGGTAGAATTTGGGCAGAGAAACAATTGTGTTTTTTTTTTTATAATCTGAAATTTAATTGAAAGACATATAAAATATAATAAAAAAATTGTTTTCAAATTTAAATTTAGATTTACTTCAATAATTTGTCCTTAATTAAATTACAGAAGACTATTTTCAAAATTATTAGAGATTTTAAATAGTGACGGGGACTAATTTTAAATAGTAACGGGATTTTTATTAGTCAAGTTTACCAATTTTTGTTTTTTCTATGTCAAAATAACGTTATTTTTATAATAGTTTTCATCTCAAGTCAATGTCAAATCTATAAATTTAAAAAATTATAATACGCTAATAAAAAATGTAGAAAATTCATCAAATTTATGATTTTGATATCCATAACCTTTTGAACTTATATAAATAAAAACTGTATTTTTTGTTAATTCACATAAAATTTTAATAACAAAAGTTAATCACTATTCACTAATCTCATCTATTTTTAATTACCTATTTTATATCGTTTTGAGGTAGGATTGAGCAAAAAAAATTCGGATATGAAACCTAAATTCATAATCGCATCTAAATTCATTTAAAATATCTGATTAAAATAATATAGTTATAATTCAACTTATTTATTAATATTTTGATTATTCACTCATGTTTTATTTTTTTATTTAAATTTTATCCAGTTATTATCCAGTCAACTCTCAAAATTTATTTTTATAAATTTATAATTTTCAATATTTAATCTTTATTTTTTAATATCATAAGCTAAAGTGAATGTGAAAATAAGATTTAATATATATTATTAAACATGATTTATTTTTAATTACTTTATTAGCTTTTTTTTTCATCTTAGACTTTTCTTTTCTAATTTCTTTTTAATATTTTATATAAGTTTAATCAATTTT
>JBBPBS010000247.1:1011570-1024972 GCA_037974835.1 Cicer judaicum
TATTTTACATGAGGATAAATTTCCATACAATCATTCGTTGATTAGAAAAAAAAAATTAAGTTTCATAATATTATGGGAATTGTAATTTTATCATTATAATTTCATAATCCGCATCAAATTCTTAATATTATTAAATTATATTAAATTTTTCGTATCTAATATCAAATTTTTAATTCTATTAAAAATAACAAATCAAATAAAAAATAAAAAAATTTAACTGATTTTGAAACAAAATCAATTTGAAATAAAGCTAATTTGTCAAAATTAATTTATAATGATTGGTATTAGAACCAATCAAACACATATAATGATACTAATATGGATATGGTATGATTATAAAAGAAAAATAAATAAAATATTAAAATAAAAAACAAATCGAACACAGGTCTACTTTGAGGATCTATCAATCCGAGAAAAATGATGGAATATATTGGTCCAGTTTCAATTCAAATTTTTTTAAAAAAAGTCCACAAGGTTTTCATTTATTATCACCATGTTGTTACCTAACTTAGAAGCATAATCTGGTCGCTAAAATAACTACAAACACAATTGAATTCACAAGTTCCTAGTTCACAATTTCCACGAAACATTTGTCATCTATTACACCATCGAAGAAGCCACATACTGAGGTACAACGATAGATGCCGCCACACATAAGACCACAAATATCATACAAAACTTGCGGCATTTATAAATAAATTTTAAATATGAGATTAATCTATGAAATTAAAACCATAAAATTATGAAAAAGAGGGGAGATCACAAGTTCATGGTAAATGCGATGCAAAATCAAAAGCTGAGCAAACATGAAACATAAAAAGAAAATTTAACATTAACCAAATGGAGTCGCAATGTAAAATACAAAGGAAGAAAACAAACTAAAATTACAAAAATAACGAAATTGTTTATCAAATCTAACACAACAAAATCAGAAGTACAATTATAATCAATTCAAAGTATTTAATCAAACAAACTGAAACCCATGTCATCATCAGATTCTTCGGCAGGCTCATCCTTCTTCTCCTCCTCCTTGGCAGCAGCAGGGGCAGCACCATAATCAGCAGCTGGGGCAGCAACTGCAGCTACAGCAAACTTGCTTGGGTCCTGCATTGTACAATATAGATGTATAAGAAATACTGAATAATTGGTTCATTCTCTAAGTGTGAGATGATTAAAATTTCCATGCAATTACCTTTAGGAACTCCTTGACCTTGTCGGCCTCAGGGAAAGAATATTCTGTTGCAACAGCGACAGCAAGAACATTCTTGTAGGCATTCACAAACATGTGAGGAGCAGCAGCAAGTGTTGGGTATGAGATAGCCAACGAAAGTGAAGTCACCATTGAGACACCAATAGCAAACTTCTCAATGAGAGCATCCTCAGTGAGATCAAGAACCTCAGGGGTAAATACTGAACCATTATCATAAACAGAAAGCACCACAAGACCATATGAAAAGGGCCTTATGCCTAGCTTGGCAAGCAATGCAGCTTCTGATGAACCAACCTTGTCTCCCTTCTTGATAAGTTCAACAGGGGTAATGATTTCAACAGTACCCTTGTTAATCTTAGTAGGAATGTTGAGCACCTAAAGTTGGGAAATAAACATTAGCATGACATCGACATTAACATGTCAAAAATCCAACCGAACATGGGAACAAACCTGGAAGAAAGAGGTCTGGGAGGGGTCTAGCCCTGTGTTGCCAGGAGGAACAACAACATCAATTGGAGCAACCAAACCAACACGAGCAGGAGCTCCAACCTAATAAGATTTAAAAAAAATATATTAAATTAATAAGATTACCAAGCAAATTAAAGTAAATAGGATTGTAAAGCATCATGTTAGTGTTAAACAGAAAAAAGCCAGAAAAACCAAATAACAGAAGCCATCTTTTATTAAGTAGAGAGGAATACTAAAGATTGTGTATAACAATAAATCAGTATAAAATTAAAGAGCAGAAACTTGCAACTATCAATGCTTGTGATTAATATTCAATAGACAACCATATGTATTCATGAAACACTACCGGAATACACTACAAAAACACTTTTGAGATTAACTTGAACAAGTAACTATGGTTAACTTCAAACTTATTTGAGAGAAAATACATATGAACACAAATTATATCAATGTAACACCGATAAGAAATATTAAAAAGTGACTTCACCTTGTACTTGGCAACCTCTTCGCTAACCTCCTTCAAGTCACCTTTGGTGAAAATCAAACCAACATTTCCCTGTTTCAATTAACGCAACATTATATAAATTCCAAGACCTCAATATCAATAAATACTCTTAATCTACTCTAATCACTTAATAACTAATTTCATTATAAAAATATCACATCTAAAAATCAAAACAAAAATTAAAGCTATAACAAGGATAAGCACTAAAATTAAACTACCAATTTTTCATCCAATGTACAAATAACAACAACATACTGAAAATCAAAAAGAGTTGAAAAACTCACAACAAGGAGAGGGATAAGGTTGAGATAAACATTGTTTCCGGTTTTCTCAGCGTGCATTCTAATAGATCTCTTCATCATGGTGTTCTTACCCATAAGAACAACCGAATCACCACGTAAACCGCTACGAATACTCTGAAGCTGGTTAGATCCAACATTATCAGCATGAACAACTAGAATCTGAGAATACTCTTCTAGAAGTTGACATAATTTGGAATCGTAAGCGATCTTCTTCTCAGCTTTGGTTGGTTTTGGCGCCATTGAAGATGATAATGAATGAGTTTGTTTTTTAGGGTTTTTTGACTGAGCAAAATTGAGGGCCAAGACGGAAGTGGGACGTCAAGGCGGACAGCAAACGGTTGCCGTCTCTTTAACCCCTGTTTCAGAAAAAGGATTGTTGGAGATGAGAGTGCGAGTGGACAAATTGAAACGGGAAACCCTTAGAAATAAATTTTATGAAGAGGTTTATATAGTAGCGATAGGAAGAAGAGAAAGTTTAGGGTTTTGAGTTGGATAATGGGCTTTTTTGTCGAAGCAACCAATAATAGTCCATAAGGTCCAAAATAGATATTAGGCTTTAAACTAAAATTTAATTGGGGCACAGCATTCCTTACCTTCAATATCAATAGTTAGAACATAGAATATATTAGTATATGAATTTAAAAATTTGTTAAAATTTTATATTGGAAAATTATCATATGTTCCAGTAGTTTTTATTTCTATAAATATTTATCTTTCACATTCAAAAGTTAATATTTGTGGGTTTGCTTCAATTAAATAGTGTTAAATTCTTATGAAAAGTATACCGAAGTACGATATAGTTCTTAGCTTTCTCTTTTTTTTCGCTTGGTGTCATATTTTTTAGTTATTTTTATATTGTAGTTTCGTCGATGTTTTATGATTTTTATGTCATAGTTCCGTTGATTTTCTTATGGCCTAAATATCACTATTCTTTTAGAGGGAAATATATTTAAGAGAGCGATCTAGTATCTCATTCAATATAATAATATTTTCACTGACATAAATTAATTTTAAATAAATTTTCGAAACTCAAAAACAACAAAACTATCTCAAACGGCCCAAAATATATATTATGCTCTAAAGTTTAAACTGAAATTTAATTGAGGTGTTATTTTCCTTCCGTTCAATATCAATTCAAATGCATCATGTTTGTGCATTTTTTATGCAAATTTTTTCTATATTTTGAAATTAAATTTAAAGGTAAATAAAGTTTAAAAAAAATTATTTTGAAATTTAAATGTAGATTTTCATAAATAATCCATCCTAGATTAAATATTCGTCAACTATATTTGATTGATAGAGCACTTTCAAAATCATTAGAGATTTTAAATAGTATAAAACAACACTATACTACCAAAAATAAAAGAAGTAACTATTTTTTAATAAATTTCTTTTATAAAAACAATGTCTAAAATCTAGGTAATTAAAATATGTAAAACATTTGATATAAATATCTCAAGAGATTAGTGTTCACCTAAATAATTATATTTTTCACACTTTTATTATAGTTTTAGACTTTTTTATTAAAATAATAGTAGATGACTAAGAAATCATTTGATAGTGGATAAATTTATGGAGAATATCAAATAATAGATAAACTACTTTAAATAAATAAACTGGTTGATTGAATTTTAAATTAATGATAAAATTAACTAATAAGTATAAAATTTATTTTTAATTACCATAATGAAAATAAAAATTAGAAAATATACGAAATACTATACATTCAACGATTTAACTTTGTGAAACATACAATTGGCTAACATCAATTATTAGATTGTACTTGTTTTGCCCTCTTAGCAACCAAAATTATGTGTATATGTAAACTTTTATTTATTTTAGAATAACATATAATAATCATAATTATATTTAAACATCATATAAAATAATACATTTATTTAGGAATAATATTGTGTTTATAAATTAAATTTTAATATATGTTTGGTTCATATAATATAGTATTTTCTTTTGTAATTTTCATTTTTGTTATTTTTTTCTTTCAATTTTAACCATGTAAATTTAATTTGGGTTAAAAATTGTGCTTACTATTAATTGAAATGGCAATGTCAATCACAAGAGAATGGAGTTTGAATTATGATTTTAAAATTAATTATCGTTTTTAAGTTTAGCTAATTCAAAATTAATCTTGGTTTCAAACACGACAAAAGTATAATATTCTTAGTTAGTGAAATCAAATGAAATTATCCCTAAGTGATTTTTATTTAGTGAGTAAGAAATAAATAAAAATAGGAGAAACAAAATCACACAGTAATGTATATTGATTCACCTAAGATGCAGTCCTCACAATATGTGAATTTTTTCACTAATGTGCTCATACAAGAATGTTCTTGTTTTTCACACCAACTTTAAAGATCAATCTAATCACTTACAATGTTTCACCTCTCGACTTTGAATGGAGTTCCAACGTTTACCTTTCACCCCATAAAAGAGTTTTCACAATACTCAAACTATATTTATCTATATAGTATTGAGTTTCAAATGATATAATTTAAAGAGGATTGATGGATCATAATACACTCTACATTTTTTTGAGTTTTGATACTCAACAAACAAATCCTTGAATATAGTGAGAAGAAATTTATTTCTTGCACTTGATCTCGAGATTTCTTTTATATGCTTGATGAAGGTTGATGACGTTACATATCCAGTTGTCCAGTTTTAAATTTAATAGAAAAGTGTTATTAATTAACAAGAACGTTCATGTTTTATAACCATATTGTTCTTCATTTATGTTTTAAAGAAATGGTGGACTAGGAGTTTTTGACATCTTTCAGGTGTTAGTCTTTTTCTGCATTGTACGCAAGCTGCTTTTTACAGAGATACAGTAGAAGTGTCTTATCATTTATGTCTTAGCTTTACTTGTATCTTGAGCCATCAATCTGGATATCGATCTTGTTGTGGTTCTTGATGTTGTTGCTTTGCCTCTGTTAATTTAAAAATAGATTTGTCATAAAAGATCTTGTGTAAATAAGTTTGGTATTTTAGTAATACACAATCATCTTCATTTTTTCAGACTTTTATTTTTAATAAAACATAATAATTTTTGTTTTTTTAGTCTTTTTGTTTTAATAAACCAAAATGATCTTTGTTTTTCCATAATGATATTGTGTTGTTATGTTGATATATATCTTCAAATAATACACTCAAAAACACATGTTAAATAGTAATACACTTTTAGAATCATAAATAGAAGTTTAATTAAATTTGTTTAGTTATCATCAACATATTAATTTGGGATTTTGCCTAAAAAATCTCCCATTTTTTGGCGATGACAAACATGTTAATTAGATTTTGATTACTATTGACTAATAATTTTTGTTACAAAGGTTCCCCCTCAAATTGTGCTTTTATGTAATAATCTTTGAACCAAAATACATCTTTTTCATTTATACTAAAAGATTGTTCATACATATGGTTCAAACAAGAAAAAAGACAGAAGTAAATAATATGATAAAAAAGATTTACGAAACACTTAAATCTAATAACTCGTACTCCCCTTTTGACATATTAAAAAAAAAAACACGGAAAAACATATAACTTTAAAAAGACAAGGATGGAGAGGAACCTTCAAAAGATGATGACATGGATGGTTTGGGAAGATCAGGGAAGGTTGGAGGAAAATTAGGTAGAGGCGGTTCAATTCCCAAATTAGGTGCAACCTGGGTAGCCATCCAATCCCGTAAAACTGTGTGCTTTTTATCTAGACGGGCTTGTCGATCAACGATAGTTTGGAGAGCATAAAAGATCTTGGGAATATCCTTACAAGTCTTCGAGGTGTTTTTTTTCGATTTTAAAGCGTTTTGAAGGACAATGGTCTTCATTCATGTGAGGAGTTGAGGAAGCATGAGTTGGAGAAATAGTTATAGTAGTGCAAAAATAAGATAATGTGGCAAAACTTGAGCTATTTGTTGGAAGAGTACCTGATATGGATTTCTTTTGAGGAGTTGAAGAGCCAAGAAGATCCATATATATAAAAGTCAGTAATGGACTAATGTCAAATAAAGATGAACCAGTCTTTTGGAGTGAGACAAAAATCGGAGACATTTGGGAGGTTCTTAGATGGTTGAGTTGTGAGCAGGGATGGCTTTGCATAAGTGGATTTTGGAAGGAGTGGGGAGTTGGAATGTCATGAGTGGGATTAACACCAAGATTAATGGAATTTGATGGGTAGTAGTAAAAATGATAATGTTTTTTAGAAGCGGAGAACGTTCTTGTTGAGACAAAATCTCTCTAATGGTTTTAATGATAACAAAATTGTTTAAAAGATTATGATTGTGTTTAATGACTAATTTGTGCTTTTGAGTAAATGCATATAAGAAAACAAACTATTAATCATTAAGACAAAAAGGAGAAAAATTTGATTCAAATCTAGAAGATGGAAATTCCTGAGGATGACCTCGCAAGAAGATGAAGTTTCAAATCTGCATAATACTCATCCTCACCAATACAAATATTTTTTATTCATTAAAGAAAGGCACAATAATATTAAAAAAATGAATAAATAAAGCATTTGAAATAAAGAAGTCAGAAGGAAAAATAATAGGTACGAGGATGGTTAGTACTAGGTAAGAGGATGGCAGTATTATATTGGAGGACAGTTCTATAAAGTCCACATCATTCCCAAATGTTGAAAGCATTCCATCTTATCATCTGCAAAGGATAAAAGCATACCTAAATATCATTCTTGTATGAATGAAAACAATGTATAGTCAATCTACATAAAGAAAACAGCAAACAAGCCAAAAACAAAAGTATTCACATGTCTTGAAGAAATAAATTTTGTATCAAGTGCAAAGGCTAAAAGCAGACCTATATATCATTCTTGTTTGAATGAAAATAATGTAGAGTCAATATATAGAAAGACAACAACAAACAAGTCAAAAATAGAAGCCTTCACATGTCTTGAAGAAAGAAATTATGAATCACGTGCAAGAGGATGGCAGAACTATGTAAGAGGATGGGTATATAGTCAACATCTTGGAAAGCAAACCAACACCATTGAAAGTGACCCAACACATCTCTCTCACATGTTGAAAAGGACTCATCATAAACCTACAAAAAGGTAGTTGCTAACAAGACAAATATGTAGCTCTTACAAGCATTAAAGAAAGGAAAAAGAAAAGGACAACACATGTCCAAGTTTCCACAAAATATGCAACCTCTTACTTGAGGATCGACTACATCTGTCCAAGGACAGTCGGATGGCAGTTTCGTAATTATAAGGAAATACCTTGGATTTTTTGAATTGACTTTCCAACGGTCATAAATAATTTGGCACATGGAAGGAACATTATAAGACTCCTATAAAAGAGAGCAAGCTCTTCCTAACAAAATACACAACAACATTGCATTGAAAAGATCAAGAATCTTAAGGCTATCAAGAGCAATATTCATCCTCTCCTTATACTTTATATAATCTTTCACTAGATCTTTGAAATATCTTTTTAGAAAGTGTTTAAGAGAAGAGAAACAACCATACACATTTCAATTTGTAATTTCCACGTGAGGTGCACCTGAAATAGTTGAAACTTGATTGTAAGCTTTGTGAGGCTAAAGAATACACAAAGTGTAATCATCCTATGTGAGAGGTTGATCAGTTTTGAACATTAGTGAAATCTTACAAGTGTGTGAGGACTGGACGTAGTCTTCATTGGGTGAACTAGTATAAAAGTTGTGTGTATCATTCTTTACATTTTCTCTTTCTTTTGCTTAGCTCTAATTTAAAGGTTTGAATAACCATTTTCGGAGTTGCAATCCTCTATGAGACAATAGTTTTAAAACACATGAAATTTATTTTTAAACAACAAAATTCCTATTCAACTCCCCCTTCTAGTGATATTTAGCTACATCAGTTTTTTGGGAATGAAGAGTTTGACATTCGGTTTCAAAATTGTGTTCCTTGAGATCATTTTCTTTTGATTGATTTAGGAGAGAAAATAGTTTGAGTGATGAGGGTGTTTAGGGATGGTGGAATGGGTGGATCTTTCTTCATATGGGATATATTATTGGAAGAGAATTTAGAGATTTTGATGTTGGAGGTTTTATTTTCGAGAAGAATATTGATGTACATAAAAATCTTGGTGAGGGACATACCATAAGGAACGATATTTCACTTGTAGTCACAATTTTTTGAAGCAATCATGTTTTGTTGAATGATATGAGGAAGATTTTGCTTCTAGCAATGGAGAAGATGGAAGATAGCCAGATGTTATTAGAGACGTACTCGTAGCTACCACAATGAGGTAGGATGGAATGCTGAATTATGTTGTTGAATATTTTGAGATGGTTTAGAAGATTGTGGTGGGACTTTTGTTGGTGAGGTTGATTCGTCAAAGATGAGGGGGCACTTGGTTAGTGGTGGGAGGGCTACATTGGTAAAGGGGTGGCATTGTAGTGGATAGAGGAGAAAGTGAGATCAATTGTAGACTTGCTTTAGAATATACTCAAAAAAGAGCTTTTCTCATGAAGAGTTTTCTGGGGTGTAGGTCTTGGTGGTGGAGATGGTGATGGAGAGAGAGGTATGAAATTTGGATTTTTTAGCGGAAGCTTTGGTGCGAGTCATTGTTGTGTGAGAGAGGATAGAAGAACACAAAACAGGAAGAAAAAAAGAACATTTTTGGAGAAAAAAAATGCACTTTCTTTTTGATTATTTTTAATTTTATCTTTGATGAAATTAAAATTTTCTTCCATATAAGATATAGTAAATATAACAAATTGATTTTTAATGTCAACAAAAATTAATTCAAATTTTTTATTAATAATATTTTATTTTAATATATTTGAATCTTGAATATCTGAATGAGATTTTTAAAGAAATTAATAGTAGTTATATTGTCTCTTAACATACTTTTGAGAACGTTTTGATTTGAACCTTTAACTATATTCCATTATTGAAATTATTCATTTCCATTAATTTATGTAAATAAAACATTAACTTTTGTCATATTTTTCTTCTAACTCATCTTTAAATCCATAACTCTATGATATATCAATCTAAAAATGTATCCAATCTCTGATGTATTTGTCAATTACCTAATTAATATCACTTTAAAGCTTTATTTATCCAAGAAAAATAACTCAACATATGTTTGGTCCGGCTTCAATTCAAACCTTTTTTTATACTCAACAAGTTTCATTTTTAAACGATACTCCGGTCCCAAAAATAAATACAAACATGAATTCAGTGAAACTAATTAAAGGGACCTAGCACATTTTCCACAAAACTGAGTTACAACGATAGATGCGCCATATATCAGACCACATATATCATACAAAACTTGTAGCATTTAAAAATAACATTTAAATATGAAGAGGGTAATTAATGAAATTAAATCCTTAAAAATATAAAAAAGTGGGGAAAACACAACAAATTTCAATTTGATTAATACTTGAATTAGATGCCAGGTTCAAAAATGCGATGCAAAATCAAAAGCTGAGCAAACATGAAACATAAAAAGAAAATTTAACATTAACCAAAAGGAGTCGCAATGTAAAATACAAAGCTAGAAAACAAACAAACTAAAATTACTAAAATAATGAAAGTGTTAATCAAATCTAACACAACAAAATTAGAAGTACAATTATAATAAATTCAAAGTATTTAATCAAACAAACTGAAACCCATGTCATCATCAGATTCTTCGGCGGGCTCATCCTTCTTCTCCTCCTCCTTGGCAGCAGCAGGGGCAGCACCATAATCAGCAGCTGGGGCAGCAACTGCAGCTACAGCAAACTTGCTTGGGTCCTGCATTGTACAATATAGATGTATAAGAAATACTGAATAATTGGTTCATTCTCTAAGTGTGAGATGATTAAAATTTCCATGCAATTACCTTTAGGAACTCCTTGACCTTGTCGGCCTCAGGGAAAGAATATTCTGTTGCAACAGCGACAGCAAGAACATTCTTGTAGGCATTCACAAACATGTGAGGAGCAGCAGCAAGTGTTGGGTATGAGATGGCCAACGAAAGTGAAGTCACCATTGAGACACCAATAGCAAACTTCTCAATGAGAGCATCCTCAGTGAGATCAAGAACCTCAGGGGTAAATACTGAACCATTATCATAAACAGAAAGCACCACAAGACCATATGAAAAGGGCCTTATGCCTAGCTTGGCAAGCAAGGCGGCTTCTGATGAACCAACCTTGTCTCCCTTCTTGATAAGTTCAACAGGGGTAATGATTTCAACAGTACCCTTGTTAATCTTAGTAGGAATGTTGAGCACCTAAAGTTGGGAAATAAACATTAGCATGACATCAACATTAATATGTCCAAAATCCAACAGAACATGGGAACAAACCTGGAAGAAAGAGGTCTGGGAGGGGTCGAGCCCTGTGTTGCCAGGAGGAACAACAACATCAATTGGAGCAACCAAACCAACACGAGCAGGAGCTCCAACCTAATTAGATTAAAAAAAGATATAAAATTAAAGATTACCAAGCAAATCTGAAGTTAATAGGATTGTCAAGAATCGGATTAGTGTTGAACAGAAACAAGCCAGAAAAAACAAATTACAGAAGCGACTTTTATTAAGTAGAGAGGATTACAGAAGAACGTGTAAAACAATATTCCAGTATAAAATTAAAGTGCACAAACTTGCAACTATCCATGCTTGTGATTTACATTCAATAAGTTGTTCTACCAACTACAGAAATAAGTTGTTCTACCAACTGCAGAAATAAGTTGTTCTACCAACTGTGATTGACTGGAACCCATTAGTGACAGATAACTCCAAACTTAGATAAAGTAACTGAATTTCAAATTTTCTAGACAACAACATATGCTTCGAGGAGAGTTGTGTTTGCCTTAGACTAGTAATGATACAAAAACACTTTTAAGATTGACTTGAACAAGTAACTTAGGTTAACTTCAATCTTGTTTGCAGAGAAAACACAACTGAACACAAAATACGTTATACCTTGAACGAAATTTTAATCAGATATAATTCAAAGTTGTTTGGATAAAAAATATATCCGTCCAGGAATTACAAAACAAAAACTGGCAATTTCAATCAAAATATTCATGTGTTTACTCACCCTAACACATTATAATCTATTTACAACCTTCACGTCATTATTCAATTAATGAAACAAACGAAGCAACATTAATGTAACAACGATAATTTCCCTGTTTCAATTACATATAACAACTATTAAAAAAGTAACTTTACCTTGTACTTGGCAACCTCTTCGCTAACCTCCTTCAAATCACCTTTGGTGAAAATCAAACCAACATTTCCCTGTTTCAATTAACGCAACATTATATAAATTCCAAGACCTCAATATCAATAACTACTCTTAATCTACTCTAATCACTTAATAACTAATTTCATTATAACAATATAACATCTAAAAATCAAAATAACAAATTTAAGCTATAACTAGGATAAGCACTAAAATCAAACTACCAAATTTTCATCCAATGTTCAAATAACAACAACATACTGAAAATCAAAAAGAGTTGAAAACTCACAACAAGGAGAGGGATAAGGTTGAGATACACATTGTTTCCAGTTTTCTCAGCGTGCATTCTAATAGATCTTTTCATCATGGTGTTCTTACCCATAAGAACAACCGAATCACCACGTAAACCGCTACGAATACTCTGAAGCTGGTTAGATCCAACATTATCAGCATGAACAACTAGAATCTGAGAATACTCTTCCAGAAGTTGACATAATTTGGAATCGTAAGCGATCTTCTTCTCAGCTTTGGTTGGTTTTGGCGCCATTGAAGATGATGATGAATGAGTTTGTTTTTTAGGGTTTTTGACAGAGCAAAATTGAGGGCCAAGACGGAAGTTTGACGTCAAGGCGGACAGCAAACGGTTGCCGTCTCTTTAACCCCCTGTTTCAGAGAAGGTTTGTTGGAGAGGAGAGTGCGAGTTGACTAATCGAAACAGGAAACCCTAGAAATGAAAATTGATGAAGAGATTTATATAGTAGCGATAGGAAAAAGACAAAATTAGGGTTTTGACTTTTGGATTCGATAATGGGCCTTTTTGTCAAGAAGTAACCAATACTAGCCCATAAGGCCCAAAATAGAAATTAGGTTTTAAACTTAAATTTAGGGGCGCAACTCTCTGAGTATTCTATCCTGCACCCCTACTACTAAACTTGTCACTTTTTCAATTAATTTTAAAATATAATTTTATTGTTTTATAAATTTTTTTAACTTTTTTTACTATTTATTTTTTCTTTCTCTTTCAAAATTTTAAAGAATTAATCAAAACTTTTGAATATTTTCAATTTTTTGAAATAAAAAATATAAGTGCACTCGAATTTTTCATACTTTCGAAATAAATTTTTTCAAATTTTGGAGAGTTTAGAGGCTTTCGAAATAGAAATTTTATAGATTTAGAAACTCTCAAAATTTTCCAGAATTGGAAACTTTCAAAACTTTCCAAATTTTTTAAATATATTTTTCATTTTAAAAGTTTGTAAATTTGGAAAATTTATAAATATGAAAAATTTTAAAAAAAATTATATTTCAAAAATTTAATATTTTTTTATTTCGAAGGTATGAAAAATTTGAGTGTCAATTACTTTTTAAAAAAAAAATTGATAATATTTAAAAGTTATGGTGAAATTTTTAAGTTTTAAAAAAGGTGAAAAAGTGAGTTGAAAAAAATTAAAGAGTTTGTAGAACATTAAAAATACGAAATTGTACTTTCACATTAATTAGGGGTGACAGAATAATGTGTGGAGGTACAATCCAAATACATAATTTCAAAAAAATCATCTAATTTGTGTGATTGTTATACAATTTTATATATATATATATATATATATATATATATATATATATATATTGAAATTTAATAGAAAGATGGATAAAATAGAATAAAAAATTGTTTTCAAATTTAAATTTTTTGAAATAATCTATTCTTAATTAATA
>JBBPBS010000247.1:1025729-1057250 GCA_037974835.1 Cicer judaicum
TCTTTTTTTTTTTTTTCTCTTTTTCTGCATGTGTGGGTCAAAGGGGCATTTAAGTAGTCTATGCTAGCGATAGAAGATTCACTAAACTATTCAAGTAGTTTCATAAAACTATTCACCAAATTATTGACAAAAGGCCTAATTATTTGTTGGATAGGAATGATCCACGGAGTTAATTGCTCCACCTATTGACAAAAGGCCTAATTTTCAATATGTTATTTGGTCTACACCTATTTTTCTTGATAGATTTGACTTTTTAGTGGAACATTTTTGTTTTCCAAAACATGTCTTTATTTATAAAAAAAAAAACAAAAATCAATATATGTTTTTATTTTAATTGACGCATCTAAAATTAACATTTTATTTATCGTTTTTATATCTATATGTAATATAATGTAATTACTAAAATAGTTAAATATATTTTGATATCATTGTTTTTTATAAGATTTATAGTAACTGGTAAATAAAATGTGTAATCTTTGTGATATTGATCATATTATTTTTCTAAAAAATAATTGTACACTACAAACTATAAACTTGAAATTAATAAAAAAGAACTACGATTAAAGAAGTAGGCACAATTCGCCTATATATGTCATTAATTAATATAGTATGTTCTTCATTTTTTTCATTTCATATCTTTAATTATTCATTAAATTACAATTGTTATTCTAATTGAAAGCATGCAAAGACAAAAAACATGTCTATTTTTCCTAATCCAAAGCTGATCTAATTTACTTTATGATTAGAATCTTTCTGTTAAACTCTTAAAAGAGGGTCTCTAGCTGTTTCTTTGGTGTAGGCTATCCCTAAATTTCATTTTAAATTGTAGTAGAGATTGGTGGTTTTATTTTTAACTAGCACGAGAGTGTGTATGCATCTTCAAATATAAAAGTTTATTCATCAAAAAAGAAAGAAAAAAAAAAGCTATAATAATTTATAACAGGCAACATCACTCTACTAGCTACACCCTCTTATGTTTAGGGTTATTATTTAACTATTTTGGTGGAAATTTATTATTTTATGAGTGCAAAAATAGTTTCCTAACAGTGTAAAATAATTTTATATTTTCATTCTATTACAATCATTTAATATGTCATATTATATTATATAATTTTTTAATCGACGGTAATTATTTAATGTTATGATGAATTATAATTAAATGATAATATAAAATAAATTTATATTTTATATTTCACTTGTAAGTGAAAAGGAAACAAAAAACTTGCATTTAACACAAGTATTGATCCAAGTATAATTACATATAAATGTTTTCTTTGAAGTAAGGATGGTGTTGATTATATACTCATCAAGGAAACTTCAGTATGATGATTGATTTTTCTATCTCTTTCGCCTTTTCTATTTTTTATTTTATTTAGACTTTAAATGTAGTGCATTTTCCAATTTAATTGTGAGGATAGGGACATTACATACTTTGCTACGTTATAATAGGTGCTATGGTCTCATATTATTAGTCAACAGGTGTGTGCTCTGGCTCTAGTGATCCTATATGTTTACTTTATGTTGAGGCACATTGTATTTTGTATGGTCCAATTTTGAAGTGAAATAAAGTGTATTTTGGCGTTCATGGGTCACACAATTAGTCAATAGGAGATCTAACAATATCTTAGGGTAGTTGTAGAATAAAGTTACTGAATCTATTAGAAAGTTATCCTTATAACATCCAGGAGTTGCTAGAAATGCATTAATAATTTAGAATATGTGTGATCAAGAACAAAAAAGTGTGATAAAATATTAAGTCTTTTAATCATTTGAGCGTGTTCTTTTAATCATTTGAATGATAATTCAATTTTTATTTGTGTATTTGAGAAAATGTATGTTGAAAGAAATCAGTTATTTATTTACATGGTAATTTATCCAAAACAAATTGAACATATATTCCTTTTGTATTTTCTATTTTTAAATAATATATAATTCCTAACTTCACTTGAGAGTCAATCAATACTATATAATTTGATTCATTACTATTACTTAAAGTAGATATAACTTTTTTAAAAACTTTTTATAATAGTTTGACTTGATTTTTCACAATACATTATAGTCATGCCTAATTGATTCTGGCTATAAGTAGCAGCTACATCTTATAAGCTGGGTGACTTTATGTCAACAAAAAAAGACTAAAACTTGAAGTATGAATAGCAATGATAGGTTTAGTAGTGGGTGAATGGTGTCAATCAATTAGACTTGAGACTCTAATTCGTTGGAATCTTCCTGAAAAAACTAGAAAAAACCATAGCTTGAAAATGACTATTAGATCCACACTATAAAGTAGTGTATCATACACATAAAATTAAGAGGGTAGACTTACGAAAATTTGCTATAATTAGGGTAATAAAACGGACAAATCCATATCGTTTTGCTTTTTATCCATCCAAGTAATCAATTTGTATAGAATTAATTGGATAGATCAATTTAAATATGTGAGTTGAAATTTTAATCTTATTTTATTTGTTGATTCCATAAATTAATGAATTAATTCATCACAACAACAAAAATTAAATGTATTGATTTTTAATTGAGATGATCGGTCAAAACATAAAAATAAAATAAAATTATTAGTCTACCATATTTTAATGTAATATAACAATAATTTTTTTACACAAATAATATGAACTCTAAATTTATTGAAAAATGGTTTTTAAAAATAATTTAATTTATATACATTATCAATATAAAAAGTTTAAATACTGTTAATTAATTACAATTATTAATAATATTTGATTTTTGTTATAACTACTTATAAAATTATTTATATAATTAGTCATGATGCATCAATTGTATAAAATATTTTATATTGACACTAAATACTTATTAATTAGTCTAAACACTCTTTTTTTAATAGGTTAAACATGACAAAATTGAATAGTAGAATCTAAAACTTAAAGCTCCAACTGTGTAAAATAAGGAGTTAAGTATGATGGGTAGATCCTTTTTCCTCTCCTAGCCATGATACATATATGAATTGCAGGAGAAAGATGTATATGGAATGAAGGATGAAATTGATTGTAGTGGGATAAATGTTTAAATGTAAATTGACCTTATACTTGTTGTATTATGATGACTCTTTATCATGTGATAGAATTTGTCGACTTTGTTTTGGACATGCATATCAAATTTGACGGAACAATTCATTGATTTTGGTGCAACAAAACAATAATGCCACACCAAGAAAAAAAATGACTTGCTTGATAATACCATGTATAGCACTTACAAATACTAGCGTTTGTTTCATGGTTTCGACTTAAACAAGTAAATAAAAAGTTACACAATTATTTTACAGTTTGCTGAAGCATAAAGGGAGAAATAGTATTCATGAATTATTATGGCAATGATATTTTTATGAGGCGTGGAAGAGCATAATGCCAATTATTATTTTTTATTTATGAATCATAATTCTCTCATGGCTTGAGTTGCATAAGGAATGTTTGTTAGTGTCCTTTATTGGAATTATTTTTCTTTATTAAATTTCTGTATAAGTTTTTTATTACAATTAGACAAGTTTTAAGGATTTTTTCTCTCTCCAGTTTGTCTGAATTTGCACCGGGGTGTGTTAGTTTTTTATTTTTTTTATTTTTTATTTTTATTTTTTATTTATGGAGAGACTAACAAAATCAGATATTCTAATTACCTAAAAAATGGAGAATAATAAAGAATTTTTTTTGGGTGTATTTTGCGTATAGTTCTTAATATAAAACATACATTTTGTGGTTATAATAAATTTGAGAAAATTATAAATTATATAGAATAAGTTCTTATATATATAAAGAAAATTCAAAAACTAATTACATAGAAAATAAGGAATGTAATTAATTTAACTAACTAGATAAATATTAATGAGGAGTAAAATACTACATTGAGTTAGTATTTGAAATTTTATTTTTCTCATATACTTGAGTCATAATAATTAGTGTTTATTGAGAGTTGAGTTACAAAAAAGCTAGCTATATATTAAATTAAGGTACACACCATATACGGATATGTAGGATAAAAGAATATCATCAGTTCTACATCAATTCAATTAGTATAGAACAAAACTTATTATAACAAATTAATCTTCTACATTGTAATTTGTTCATTGACTTAACTGATAACAATAAGTCAAACTTCATTAAAGAGATAATGAAATATAATTTATAAAATATTATATAACATACATATATATATAACAATGTTATTAATATTAATAGTAAATATATTAAAAAAATTAGTATTAATTTTGTAGTATTTATTATTGTTGAAAAAAATGTAAATTATTTAAAATATATTAATAAATAAATAATTAATATAGTTAAAAAAAATAAAAATACCATATAAAAAGGACAACTAAATTTCACATGAGAGTGGTAAAAAAGAATCATATAGGGTCTTATAGTATTTTAAGGACAATTAGTCCAATTTTAAAATTGTTTTTGGTGTAAAGGATACATTGATAATTCTCACTATAATTTGGAGAGGTATTTATCTTCCCCTAACGTGATTCTTTTTTCAAGATTTTATTTATGAAAGAAAGCTCTTTCTCAATTGTATACAATTTCCTCTCCTTAACAACACCCACTAAACAGCTCCTAATAATCAAACCAATTATAGCAATGATGAATGGGCCCAAAGCCCATAATTTTTCTCCGAACCCACACCGTAGGACCTATCCAATTCAAATATGAGTAGTTTATAAGAATGCAAATGATGTTGACCAAAAAAAGAAGAATAAGAATAATTCAAATCACTAAAGGAGTGATTACTTGAGTGTCATGCTGCTGCAACTAAAATGATAACCAATACAACACTAACATAATGAATTAAATTTTTTATAATCCCTTTGTACTCGAAAATAAAAATCATGAAAGAGATAAAAAAGTGTATGCAGATAATATGGTGTTAGCCACTAGTTGAATTTAGTTTAGTCACACTACACGTAGCATATGTAGATCGATCATTTGTTATTGTCTAATCAATATTGACATCAAATTTCCATTTTTAATCTAAAAATTTGCATTGAATTTTAGATTCAGATATTTCAAATGTAGTTGTCTGTAGACTATAATTTAGCTAAAAATGTAGCTTGTCCAACCAATGAATTATATATATATATATATATATATATATATATATATATGGGAGATATATTAACTTTCAAAATATAAATAACAAATTTTATTAATTTAACTGTTGATTAATAACATCCTATATTAATATTAAAAGATGCAATTTTATATAAATTTGAAATTTGTAATTATATAATTTAGTTATGATTATTTATATTTTTAACAACTTCTTATACTTTATTTAAAATATTTAATAAAGTAATAAATAATTTTAAAATTTATAAAAATATGTGGAGTTCGTCTATCCAATAAGAATATTTGATTTGACGGTCGATTACATAGTTACTTTATTTAATAATTCAATATAAACGATCGATTTCATTAATTCAATTTTTAAATCAAAAGTTCTTATTGAATAGATCAATTTTACAAATTTTTATAAAATTTTAAAATTATTTAATAATTTATTAAATAATTTTCAATAAACGTATAATAAACTTATAAAAAATATAAATAAATATCCATGACTAATTATATAACTATAAATTTTAAATTCATATAAAACTTTGTTTACTTCATCATAAATATATTAAATCAATAATCAATAATTGAATTAATAAATTTATCATTTATATTAAATTATTAACTGAAATAATTTATCAAATATATATTTATTTATCGAGTCATATACGTATGTAATATGCAAACTCATTTGTCACTTTGAACTGCACCCTAATAAAGTGAAAGAATCAATCATATGTTGCTACCATGCATCATAGATTTAGATTGAGCACTATGTAGAGTGCTAATTAGTGGCTATGGAATTGAGGATAGACATATATGATACAAGTTCCATGCTCAACATTCATAATTCATGGCCCTACGTTCATTATTATCCCACTATACAAGTTTCATAAGTGTAGCCTATAGCCATCAAAAGAGTTTGAGGCAATTTACTTTTTACTTAATTATTCTGAAATTCTAACAACTATACTCACTTGTTTTCGAATTTAAGCAAATTAAGAAAGTATTCAAATTTTGCAGTTTTTGAACTAATCAATCTTGTAATTAAATTTTGAAATATATCAATAATTAATTTGTAATTGAGTCTTACAACTAATTAAATAATAATAATCAGGTCATTAATCTATTAAGTAAATTGTTATTAGGTTTATAAATTTTTAAATAATTTGAGGTAATTCTTTTTTTATATAGAAAAAAAAAAAAAGACACACCCCTCATATAAAGTTATATAGAGAACCACAATATATCTTTTTAAAAAATCTACGGTAGAATTTATGTAAAAGGAATTTTAGATTGAGTTTCAAAACGTAATTCTAATTTATATGAATAGACATTTGACAAAATTCTAACTAATACGAATTCAAAACGTGTAGATTTTATATATAAATAGACATTTGACAAATATTTTTCTTTCTAATCAGATGTATGATTGAACCATTAATTAACTTAATGGTGGAGACTAAAGACCATAATCATGTCCTAGGATGCTTGTTTCTAATGTTCTTAATAAAGTGATTCCAAAGACGGAAAGTGAGAGAGAATTGAGTTTATTTAACCCCAAAAAGCAAAGGAAAGCTTACACATATACGAATGTTTTTAAGGGATAAAATTCAAAAAGATGCTTTTGTAGATAAGGAAAAGCCATATAAATCCAATATTTTCCTTTTAGATCGTTGGTATTTCTATTATCTTTATTTATTTATTTTTTTTTTAATGTGGGTACCCCAAAAATTCCTTCTAATCATCATTTTATGGTTGGACCTTATGGTTCATGGATGACCCTCACTAGGCTACTCAAACACACAATCCAACGGCAGCATTCAAAGTATCAAAAAATGTCATATTGATTAATATTGTTGATTAGAAAGATAGTGCATTTTTCCAATTTGTAGTTGTGGTATTCACAATGTCTTGTCTCATTATATGGATCTTAATCCGAAAGATATATAGAAGATCTACCAAGTTCTAACAAGTAACAACCCAAGAAGAAAATGTACAAGGAAAAAAAGTCAAAAAAATAAAATAAAATTAACATTTAATTAAATACTAGTAACCTTTTCTGTTGATTTGAATAAAAAAAAATTGGTTTGACACTTTATGAAAAATATAGATAAATACGTTGAAACTTTTTCTTTTCCTTCTAAAGGCTTTGTTACCTAACCTGCTTTCATTATTGAAATATATTTATAAGTACTAACTTATAAACATAAAATATAATTAAAGAAAGCATATAAATACAAATTTAATAAGTTATAAAAGAGCGAGAAAAACATGTTTGAGTAATCTATTTTTTACTAGTTAAGATTAAGTTTTAAGTTTTGAGCGCTCTATTTTTCACTAGTTAAGATTACGTTTTAAGTTTTTTTTAGTTAGGCTAACTCCTTTACATCTCTAATGAAAAAATATTACTTGCTGTGACACATTTGGAATTATGTTATTTAGACACATTAATAGCAAAAATGAATTTCCCATCGAAATAATGGAGATGGATCTCTAGTTGTTTATCATTTACATTAACATTTGTTTTTGTGAATGGTTGTCAGACGGATGAATTCAGATTCAGTCGTGGTTTGACACAAGAGGATTCTATATCTCCTTTCTTAATATTGATAGCTATTGAATATATTAATTCTTTAATGTGCACTTCGACAAATGTTGGATTATACACGGGTGCTCATATGGGAGTTGAGAATTATTTTCGAGTTTCACATTTACAATTTGCAGATGACACATTGATTATGGGAGAAACAAGTTTTGTAAATATCAGAGTTATAAAAGTCAATCTTTTACTTTTTGAATTGATGCCGAATTTAAAAGTTAGCTTTCACAAAAGCTTATTGGTTGGAGTAAATGTAGATCAATCGTGGTTGAATGATGTTGTCTATGTGATCAATTGTAGGGTTGGAGCCATGCCTTTTAAATATTAGGGGTTGCATATTGATGGAAATATGAGGAGGTTGTCATTTTAGAATCCTTTGGTTGATCGAATTCAGAAAGCACCATATATATGGAAGGGTCATAGTTTATATATGGGAGGTCGTATGGTCCTACTCAAAGTTATTTTGTCTTCCATACTGATTTACGTTCTTTCTTCAAATTTCTATCAGGTATCATATATGAAGATGCTAGAAAAATTCGTTAGGTGAAATGAGAGCTGATATGTCGTGATCGTGAGAAGATGAGTGTGGAGGTTAAGGGTTGATCCTTATGGTCTCCAGTTTAAAGTGTTGAAGAAAAAAATATGGTTTTAGCGAGAGATGCTTTGGTTAAGAGTTTAAATAAGGATTCCAAGTGGAAGGACTTAAAAATTCGGTGTGTGATGGAGATTTAGTTGGGAAGGTCGGTTGATTTTGTAATAACTTGAGGCGAATCATGGATAATGGTATAAAAATATCTTTGTGAGATCCTTGGTTCGAGGAAGGTCAATTATAGGTTTAGTAGGTTGTTAGGCGACGATTGATAAAAAGATTACAATAGTAGGTATGAGTGCTCTAGGGTGGAGGGGTTGTGAGGAAGCATGCCAGTGGAGAAGAAATTTGTTTGTTTGGGTGGAGAATTTAGTTTTGGAATGCATATTGTTGTTGGAAAGTGTTTTTGTACAAGACAATGTAGTGGGCAGGTGGTCGTGGTGTCATGCTTTTGGAGAGTAATACTCTTTTAAAGGTGTGTATCACTATTTGGTAGAGGATGATAACATAGTTGATTCTCCATCGTGTGACTTCATTTGGAACAAAATGATTCCTCATAAAGTGTCACTCTTTGTGAGGCGTCTCTTGGACAATCGACTCCTAACTAAAGATAGATTGACAATGAGGGGTATGTTGAATAATCTTAATATTTTGTGTATTGGTGGATGTGATAACGAGGAATCAACATCTTTTGAATTGGATGGGTGTGTAGAGCGCTTTACACAATTATGTTTTTTTTCTCATGCTCAACAATTTGAGGGTGTAAAGAAAATTAATAAGAAAAAGAATGTAATTACAGTGTCTTCAATCAACATGAGAATAATTTGGCTTAACTTATGAAATGGGTCAAACTTACATCTTGGTTTTGGCTTAAAGTAAAATTAAAAGAGTTTGTATTCGATTTTTTTCAATGGTGGAGCAATTTAGTAACTTGCTTCAGTATGGATGTCCAAATTTTTTAAGATCAAGTATAAAGTTTATTTGTAAGACCTTGATTGTGGTTGATGTAAACTATTTTTTTTATTATTCTTGACACATCTTGTCCTTTGAATAATTCTATTTTAATATATATTTTGGCTTCTAAAAAAAATAAAATTATACTATTGTGTATTTAGATCGTCTATTTTTATTTTAACTTCGTGTATTGAATTTTATTTTATAAATTTAAATTAAGTATTTTAATTATAATTGAATGGTTCAAACCGTGTGACCAATTAAGTTAACATGTGATCCAATTTCTTGTGATCTAGGCCCATATATATATATATATATATTAGTTTTTCCTATTTAGATGATGATATGCTGGTAAAATACAGCTATATACCAATTAGAGGAAAAAGACAAGTTGATAAATGGTGGATTACCTCATGATCACATAATATTTTTACTAATGGTGATAGGAAGTGCCTAAGAACAAATTATCCTCCACTGAAACAGGGTGGATTTGACAAGCTATATAGAATAGCAAATTAATATTAATCTTTGAAACAAATAATTATTGAGTATGAAAGAGTAAGAGGAAAAGGGAGACAAGGAGCATATTATGGAAAAGTTAGAAACCGAGTGAACAAGGGAGAGTGGTCCCCTCAACCACTAAGCATGTTAATTAATTTAGTTTATTTGATAGGGAAAGATAATGTTGATATTGATAGATATGTACGTATATATAAACAAAAGAAAACATCCAATGCTCTTTTTCTTTTTAATCATCATAGGATTAATTGCTCACCAAACTCTTTTTACTACAACTTCCATTTTTCTTTATATTATTCAAATATTGAAATATAAATATGCAAGGATTTTTACTATATATACCCGTTTTTCTATAAAAAATCAAATATCTTCCTAGTTTGATTATATAAAAATTTAAATTTGATTATATAAAAATTATTTAAAATTTAATTTTTTTAAATAGTAGTATACATTTAATTTTTTTAATTGGATATCTTTCTAGCTTGTCATTTTTAAATATAATGATAGTTAGACAATGCAATTTTATTTTTCCTCCGATCACTATAAGATAACCGTTGTAAAATGTATATGGATGTAGTTCGACAATTGATATAGTTACCACATATCATCGAAAGAGCTTTCTATAGAGGTTAGACGAAAAATAATGAATATTATGAATAGAAGACTAATAAAAATAAACGGACAAATATAATTGATTACTTTATACTCTCCCTTTCTATATTTTGCCAATAATAAAATATATCAAATGAGATAAATTTTAAAATTAAAATTAAGAGAATTAAATCTTGTAATTTTTTTCTATACATAGTTAATTAATAAAAATCAATGAATCTTCTATGAATCATTTTATGGACTCTAATTAATAGTAATCCAATTCAGCTGCCTATTGAAATATCACAATGATATTTTATACTATATCATTATTTCTTACACATCAAGTAATCTATCAAAAAATAAATAAATCAAGTAATAGCATTTTGAAATATATTTTCTTTCAAAAAAATTATGAAATATCTTGATTCTTGAGTGAAAATAACACCAACACATTAAATTGGAAAGTATTAGACATTAAACAATACATATAAAATCAATCATTAGTGAATACAATAAAAAAAAATTGTGAAATATATTAACTATGGAGTGTTGTATAAAATGAGGTTTCATACAACTTCAAATTATATTGACGAATTACTAATTACAATTTTGCAATCAAACAGTGACAAAAGATGGAAACAAATAAAACTTTAATTTAAATGAAAAAAAATTAAATTACATTTAACCTTTCATTTAAATGTTTTTTTTAAAAAAATAGTGTCCATTGCTAACATTTTTTAAAACTAATTTTATTAACATACTCTTTCTAAAATGAGGTTTCATACAACTTCCAATTTTAATGACAGGTCACTAATTGCAATTTTTGCAACCAAAAAATTGAATTTATTTAAAAGAAAAATACTACTGTAGTACTAGTAATAAAGTTTTGAGTTGAAGCCACCAATAATTTATCAACATTATTACTCTACTCATGGAGTTATACAATACAATACACTGAGCCTCATACACAAAACACACCAGTGACTCAACATTTTCAACATCCTTTAGAACCAAACACAAACGCACACAACAACAACACAAAAACATATAAGAGAAGAAACAGACAAGTACACACTATAAAACCAAAATCTCTTTAACTCTTAACAATAAAACCAAACACATAGTTCAAACCAACACACTTCTTCTTTTCCCATTTCCTTCTTTTCAATTTCACATTCTTTTTTTCTATTTTAAGTACAACTTCACTCTCTCTTAGATCTCAATCTTCTAAATCACCAAAGGCTCATTTTTTTGGTCTGTTTTTTCCAACCCTTTATTTATTATTAATAGAAAAAATAGTAACTTTGGTAAATTTTTCTTGCACGCTGATTTTTCCATACACATGTAGAATCATATCTTAAGCTTTGAAAACTGTTATTTTCTGTCGATTCCTTGCACAGAGCCAGCATTTAAGACACTAGTTTAGTTACTTACCTTAACAAGAAATTTAAGATCCTATACACTATTTCTTTCTATTGGAGCAAAAAAAGCATAGAGAGAGTGATATTTTAGTTCAAAATTACCGCAACAATTGGCCTAGAAGATGACTTTGGCTTGTTATAACTTCTTCTCTTTATTACTTTGATTGAGATGAGTAACGTGTTGTGGTAGCAGTTACGAGAGAGTTTCACTGACAGATACAAACACATGACACACTAAAAAAATAAACAAAAGACTCTGTTTTTTCTCTGTTTCTGTGTTTATAAATCTTGTTGAGAAAGCCTCACGAACCAAACATTGAATAATATTAGGTGAGTTTTGATAACCCTTTGTGTTTTTTCTTCATGGGTTGGTAACAAAATCTCATCTTTTTTTTGTTTCTTATGTCAATTTTTTTTCTTTTCTTTTTAGTATTTGAACTTTGAAGATCTTTTGTAATCTGAGAAACAATGTTGTCAGAGAAACAAGGTGAAGAAGCAATGATGTCAAATCTTAATGAAACAATTGAGTTGAATGAAGAAAGAGAGGATGACAAAGGAGGTAATTCAGGTTCTAGCTTGAAGAACTTTCTTTGGAATGGTGGTTCTGTTTATGATGCTTGGTTTAGTTGCGCTTCAAATCAGGTAATGAAAAATTGGTTTTTTTATTTTTTTATTTTTTATTTTTAAGATTTTAGCCTCATGATTGGAACTTAGATTCTGTGACCCTTTTTTGGTTTGTGCAAGGGAATTTGATTCTTTTTAAATTTATTTGGTTTTGTGTTATGCAGGTTGCACAGGTTCTGTTAACACTGCCATACTCATTTTCTCAGCTAGGAATGATTTCAGGAATCGTATTCCAAATCTTCTATGGATTGCTTGGTAGTTGGACTGCATATTTGATTAGCATTCTCTATGTTGAATACAGAACCAGAAAAGAGAAAGAGAATGTCAACTTCAAAAATCATGTCATTCAGGTCACACCCCCAAATTAAAATTAAAGAAGAAAAATATTATTTTATTTTTTAAATTGTGGTCAAGTTGAGTAAAAAAAAATTGTGGTTAAGTTGAAATTGTTTGTATTACAATAAATTGCAGTCAAATCGATGTAATCGAATTATAACAATTGTCGAAGAGACAACAAAAATCTTGTTTGTCGCTGCCACGGTTGTTGTTGCATACCATTTTTAAAACCTTAGGTTAAAATGTTAATAGAAGATTCATGTTTTAATTTAATTTTGTGTAGTGGTTTGAAGTGTTGGAGGGTTTACTTGGTCCTTATTGGAAAGCCTTAGGATTGGCTTTCAACTGCACTTTCCTTCTCTTTGGATCTGTTATCCAGCTCATAGCTTGTGCAAGGTGTGAAATTTCGTTTATTTAAAGTAAAATATATTTATTCATTTGAGTATATAATTGAAGGACAATAATTTGTGGACTTAATAACATGTTTTGATTTTTGGGGTATGCAGTAACATATACTACATAAATGATCACTTGGACAAAAGGACTTGGACTTACATTTTTGGAGCTTGTTGTGCCACAACAGTGTTCATACCTTCATTTCATAACTATAGGATTTGGTCTTTCCTTGGTCTTGGTATGACCACTTACACAGCTTGGTATATGACCGTTGCAGCCCTTCTTCATGGCCAGGTAAACACTAATTTATTTATTTATTAAAATTACAGAAATTATATAAATTGATTATTAAAATTACACAAAATTCAAAAGTAGTTTTAAAAATTGAAAATAATTAATTTTTGTAGGTTGAAAATGTGGTTCACTCGGGCCCAAAGAAAATGGTTTGGTATTTCACTGGCGCCACAAACATACTCTATACTTTCGGCGGGCACGCAGTCACAGTGTAATCCACCAAATCTTTTTCTAATTTATTTATTTATATTAATAATTTGCTTTCTTATTGAATTATACACAAGAGTAATAGTCATCATAGTTTTTCTTTTTTGTCTCAATACAATGAAACATTATGAAGATTAATAAGAGAAATTTATTGCACGGATATACTTTCTATTATAGTTTTGCAGCTTTTGCCTCCATTTTAATGAGCACCTTCTTATGTAAGACAAAACAGTAATAAAATCTGCCACTTTTGTACCCCCACTACACTATTGTCTTGCCTCACAGTTATTCTCTCTCTTTAGCAATAAAAAATTTCAAACATTTTAATTTTTTTTTTAATATATGAAAGTTCTGAATTAAGATTATGCTTTCCCCCAACAGACATTTCACCTCACGATGTGTACTAGTTGTCTAATTAAATTTTGTATTTTTATATGATTTGTATATAATGTTGGTTTATTATTGTTATTATTTTTTTTTCTTTATTTTAAGTCACATCAACAATTATAAATGATATATTTTAATATGTGATTGAATACCTGTCAATCTTTTTATATTTAAATAACTTTACTTTATAATTGTAATTAAATATTTTAAATTGACGAAAAATTAAAAGAAGAATGTTATACCAAAATTTGGTATCTCATAGTCCTAATTTTCAGAAGAAAAAAAAAAGTATTAGATATTCTAAATATTTAAACATTTATTAATATTTTTATGTATTATGCAAGAGAAAATTGGACGGCCCAGATGCTTCATGCATGGGACCATGGATTTATGGATTCAAGTGCATAGTAATAATAATGCACTATTTTTTTTCCCTTATTAGGAAACTATAATTTGGACAGCTTGTATCTTTTCAATATATATGATTTTGACCCTTTTTAGGTAATACAATGCATTTACTAAAAAACAAATTAAAAAGTTCCAAAATTGGCTAGAAATTTGGACATATCCAATGAATAAGAAACCCAATTTCATTTTTAATTTGAAGCATATAAGCAAAAATAGAAGGAATTTTTATTTTTATTTTTAAAAGCATAGCATATGAATTATTTTGCATATTGAATTTGATGTTTCAATATACACTAACATGGAGCATGGGACTATATATTAATACAGGGAAATCATGCATGCAATGTGGAAACCTCAGAAGTTCAAAAGTATATATTTTTTTGCTACACTTTATGTGTTCACACTTACCCTACCATCTTCTATTGCTGTTTATTGGGCCTTTGGTGATCAACTTTTGGACCATTCCAATGCTTTTTCTCTTCTTCCTCGTAATGGATGGCGTGATGCTGCTGTAATCTTAATGCTCATTCATCAGGTTCATATATATTGTTTTCTTTTACTTTCCATTAAATGAGTTTATCACTAGTCTATCAAATTGTAGGAATTCAGCAATTTACTTCTTCAAATTATTAAGTTTAAATATGTATTCTGTCTTTGAAAATTTAATTTTTCTGATTTTTAGTCGTCGTAAGTTTTATTTTATCCTTGAAAATACTCACTCATTTCCTTTTTATTATAAAGAGACAATTTAACTATAATTTAGTCAACAAAAGTTAGTGTATTTGATCCATAATATAGACCAATATGTCAATTTTTGTTGAAGTAGTATACCGTATTTTGGTTTTGATATTTGTTGTTTTGTTTTAATTAATGCAAATTTGTTTATATTGGAATTGATCTCTATAATATGTAGAATATTTGCAAGTATCAAATACATATTTAAACTAATTGAAAATTTTCAAGGAAACATTGACAAAAATAGAAGGACTAATACTATTAAGTAGTTTTAATTTCAGAGATTATTTTAAAGTTTTGTTAATTTCATAATCAAATTGTCTAACACAATATGTGTTTAGCAATAAAAGATATGTTTTAGAGACTAATGATGTGTTTTATTTGTATGTGAATGGCAGTTTATCACATTTGGATTTGCTTGTACCCCATTGTACTTTGTATGGGAGAAAGTGATAGGAATGCATGACACAAAGAGCATATTTTTAAGGGCACTTGCAAGGTTACCAGTGGTGATACCAATATGGTTTTTGGCTATAATTTTCCCTTTCTTTGGTCCCATAAACTCAGCTGTTGGGGCTCTTTTGGTTAGTTTCACTGTGTATGTCATCCCTGCTTCTGCTCACATGCTCACTTATAGGTCTGCTTCTGCAAGACAGGTAAATTTTCCAATCTCTCTCCACATCTTTTCTATTTTCCTCACAACATATTCAATACATGTCTCTTTCAATGTACAGGGTGATCAAATTATATTCATAACACTATTTTGACATGTTGTAGGTCCAGTTTTGATTAACTTTTGGTATATATAAGTTTTTCAATTTTTTTTTTTGTCTTAAGTATCTGATTTCCAAATAAAATGATCTGGTAATTCGGAGTTCGAACACGTGATAAATAAAATTTCGTTAGTGATTGTTTCAACTAAGGTTTGAATGCGGGTATTCTCAATCAATTCGATCTTAACTGAAAATTATTAACCACTTACGTATTAAGCGGTCAAATAGAAAGATTAGATCATTATAAGAACATCAATTTTACTATTTATAATTTTTGTTGATTTTTTTTATCAAATCTGACTTATAGTCAATTTGGATATTAAAATACTGCCATAGACTCTATGTATAGCTTGTAGGCACCTATAATAGTAGTACAACAACAAATTGAATCCTAAAAGCAAATGTATTATAAAACTGATTATAGAAGATTCAGGTTCAATAACAGATTGAATCAACTACAGTTTTATGATATAGTCGGCTATAGACCGATAGATTAAAAGTGCGAAAATTTTCTTCTTTTAATCTAATAGTCTACAAATGATTATACCATTGAGCTGATTGACTATAAAAGATTTATTTTTTTAGTTTTCCTATTCTACCCGAAAAAAACTAAAACCTTTAAAAGAAAGCCATCAATGAAGAAGGCTACAATGGGAATTCAAGAGTGTCCATTTTTATGAGCTATTATTAGAAATGTTCTTAAAAACTCTATGCCATGGTGTACTTGTTGTGTTTGAGGATATGATTCCAGCTTCATGATTTAACTTGGAAGTGACTTCCAATATCACTGACAGTATAAGTTCTAGTCCCACCAATTCTATTAATCATGCAAATTAAAATTCTAGTCCCACATGATGAGGTTGGTGCAATTTCTTTATCATTAAGTTATATGCTATAGTCTTATACTATACTTGATACTATTCAAATCACATGTCTTACATTTGTTACAATTAGTTGGGCCAGGACCAACCTAACACTTTCGATTCAATTGTCCATACATAGTACTCAGTAATCAAATCACTCTTCCTGTTTCGTTCTTAATCCTAACATATTCTCATAATCAGTCAGCAACTTGTATCTATCAACTTTTGTCTTACTAACTTTTCAAAACTTCAACCACATTTTAACAATATTTCCAAATTCCAAATCAAGTTTTAAAATTGCAGTCATGGTCACACACCATCTATGATATTGTGTAGAATTGTAGTTAAATATGTCTGATGTCGTTTTCTATGACGGATTGATACAGATATGGATATTGGACACGACACTTGACATATAGATACCAATATTGTTTTAAAAATTTGAAGTGATTAAATGTAACTACATGTGTTGGTGTCAGACACTGATATATGTCAGACGCTAAATATACTTTAATCCAAGGTTTCAGTCCAATGTATAGCGCCTTAATTATCAAGGAAATACCAATACCTATATGTTGTAACTCAGATAAAAGTCACATAACTTTTTTCGAAACATTACTTCTTATTATTAACTTAACTTGATTTTTATTTTCTTTCTTTTTTCAGAATGCTGCTGAGAAATTGCCCAGATTCCTCCCCAGTTGGACAGCAATGTATGTGATCAATATATTTGTGGTGGTGTGGGTTACTATTGTAGGGTTTGGATTTGGAGGTTGGGCTAGTATGACAAATTTCATAAAGCAAGTTGACACATTTGGACTATTTGCTAAATGCTACCAATGTCCACCAAAACTACCACCTTCCAACCACACAATGCATCATTGAAAAGTTGGAACTATATATTATGGTCTTTTTTTTTTGTTTGAGTCATATTTTCATTCTCTTTTTGTTTAATCTCTACATAGATACATTATTGTTAATGTTGGTGTTCTCCTGTGTAGCAAGGCAATATTGTTATGATTTAATTTTCTATTTGATAATCATTTTGGATAACCATAAACTTTATCATATATATAGTCAACATATATATGGTTTGGTGTTTGGCAATTGTCACGTAGACACATCAATTGAAGCATGCATGTTTCTATTAATGCATTTTTGTCCACAATCCAATATAGAGAATACACATAATCATTTTGTTTTGTTTCCTTAACATATCAAGCATTATTTATTGTTGGTGAAGATTAATAGAAAAACACCTTCTTCCAAGCCTAATTATGTGATCCATGAATTCATACTAGGTATTTGTCATGATTAAAATACAAAGATATAAATTATATGTTGCTTAAGATTGCAATTAAGTTTTGATTCTTGACATGATAGAAAATCACAGTCAAATGTAGTTGATTTGACTTCAATCGTGGTTTTAGATATATAAAAATATTAGTGACAACTTTTTTTTTAAATTTTGCTTTCATGTCTATTTATCTTTTCTATAAACTGATGATGATATTTTTTAAAAGCCTAAAAGTGTTCTGTGATATGTAATTATAAAATTATTAAATATTATTATTAATATTTAACTTTAATGATTCCTTTTATTTCTTGACAATTTTTTTAACGATTCCTTTGTTCACATGAAAGCACCATTATCATTAATATGTTCTTGTTGTCTAAGTTTAATTAGTTCTTTTATATAGTATACTAGTATTTGATATGACTAGTCAAAAATTGGAATTTCATCAGCCATAGGAAATCAAGGTATGTGGAGACTTGGAAAGTTTATAGAATCTAATGGCAATAATTGAGGGATTTGTAAAGGCTTATTTGAGTTAGGTGTGTTGTACCTTTCACCTTTATCTCTATTTCCCCGAATCTTAGCCATTACTTGTCATGACTCATGACACCCCTTTATCTTTTTTTTCTCAAGTCTTGAGGCTTGTTTAGAAATATAGAATCCTAAAGTGGACCTTAGATTGAGAGCAAAACTGAAAAAATAATGTTCCTATTTGTAAGGTGATGATAGATGATTTTTCCTTTTGCTTCATCATAGAAAAATGCATGCAAAAGAATTGTCCTCTCTTTCTTTTTAATGTAATTGGATTGAAAGTACTTTTATGCATCAAATACTAGAAAAAATAGAATATGTGCACATAACCTTTTTTAAAGCAAAATTAAAGGCAAGATGAATCTTGGAACTTGTGTGAGATTAATACTTAAGGCTCATAAATATTTTCGAACTATTTATAAATTATTTATTAACACGTTAAAAGTAAAATTTGAATTTACTTTATTTTGAAATATGAGTTTTTTTATCATTATCAAATGAGAACTTTCTACAAATAATTTTAGTAATACAAAGTCTTTATACGACCTAAGTATGGTTGAAATTTAAATTTATCGTTATCAAATGGATCAATATTCTACAAATAACTTTAATAATACAAAGTCTTTACAAGATTTAAATCTAATAAAGAGAACAAAGTAAATAATAAAAATAGAACAAATTACATATCACACAATGCTTCTTCTATGTGAGAGGAACCAAATAACAGTGAAAATGAAAAGGGACCAAAGTGGAAATTAATGTTATTTTAAGGGGGAAAACATATGTAGTGGTTCACATTATAGTAGGAATGACTATATATATTACTATTCTCTAGAATTGCTATGATGTTTTGACATGTATTTGGATATTAATGAAATTGATTAGTTTTGATTTTTAAAAATAAAATAAAGAGAATATATTTATTAATTAGTAACTCACTTTACCATTGAGGAGTGGAAAACTTTTGTTTCTCACATCAAATAAAGAAAGAGGAGTATACAAGAAATTCATCAAACAATCTATCACGTGTTAAATAATAGTCTATTAAGCTTAAGCTATTGAGTCTTTACTATTTGTAAGTGAAAAGCTTATTTTTTTTTTATTTTTTATATTTGACTATATATTTTTTGACTAATACTAACAAGTGCACACATGTTTAAGAATCATGTAGAAATTGAATATTCAACTCCTAGAAAATTTAAAAGTTGTTTTCACCCAATAAAAGAGTGGGTGTTAAAAAAGAGTGTGGAGTATTGCTAACAATATTAATAAAATTAAGATCATTTTAAAGTGAATGCATATATATATATGTTAGACAAAGTTGCGATGATGGAGAACAAGGTTCATGGAATAAAAGATAAGATAGAAACATAAGCTATAAAATAAAAGAAAACACATATATATATATATATATATATATATATATATATATATATATATATATATATATATATATATATATTCTCATATGTTAACTATGTCTCGTATGGTATCAATCTCATGGCTGAGCATGCACCTTAGGAAACAAAGCATGCTTGCAACAACAATTATCCAGCTTCATTAGTTGTGAAGACATTGCAACGGGAAATTGCTGTCACATCTAACTACACAACAACTCCAAGAGTATCTATTTAATTTACAAAATAAAGGGATAAGAGAGTAGTTAAAAATACAAAAGGAAGGTAAGGAAGTGTTTTAACCGTTAATACGGTTAAAATTTTAAAATATAAAAATGTAGAAAAGATAAAGAAATTTCTAAAATGTTAATAGTTAATAAGTGGTGATTGCACACTATGCAAATATAGACTAGTGTTTAGTGGCATAAAAAGTGGTGACTATTGATGTGAAATAGTAGTATTAATTAAATTTGTTAATTTTTTTTAATGTATTAAAAAATGTAATAATTAAAAGAAAATAAAAAATTATTTTATAATATAAAATATAATAATAAATATTAAAGAGTAATACAGAAAAAAAATTAAAATTATATTAAAAATTAGATCCCATACTTTCAATGATAGGTAACTTTTATAATTTTAATGTATTTTAAAAGAAAATTAATAATTAAAATAAATTTATATAAACTATTTAGATGAGAGGGAAGTTTAATTAAGAGATATAACAACAAAATCATCAGTTACAAAAATAATAGTAAAGATATCTTAAGTATATGCAAACAATGTGTGTCTGTCTTCATTTGCACCTTGTTTGGTTTCAAGTGAAAGCCACTATCTCACAGACACACTCAGAAGAATGATTCATCTCACCAAAACTACTCTGTCCTGCATTTCTTAAATACCCTCCAAATTTGGTTTTTTCACCTTCTCTTTATCATTTCAACTTCAAAAAGAACTTTCCTTTCTTTCTCTATTTTTCGTTTTTCATTTGCTTTAGCTGAAACAACAAATCAAATCAACAGTAATGGCGCCCAAAAGAAGGCAACACAAAAAGGTCTTTCCTTTCACACTTCCTAAACATTTCATTTTCTTTCTATTTCTAGTTTTTTTTTCAAAACTATTTTTTAACATTTCATTTTATCTTCCTTAATGGTATTTCATGTTTTTGTCTGAAAAAACAAGAAGGTTGGCAACATGAGAATGGATGCTGCTTTGGATGCAACGAGACAACTTGGATTTGAAGAAAAACTTGTTCGAGGAACCATTAAGGAGCTTCTTGATGTTGGTCTTTTCTTCACTAAATGCTTGAAGAAGAAAAAATGATTTTTATTGTTGCTTTAACAAACCCCCTTTTTTTTTGCAGGTTTATGAAGGAACTCAAGGATGGCCCTTTATTGAAGAGGGATCTTACAAACTTCTAATTGAAACTATACTTTGCAAGCAACAAACTTGTGTTCAAAACATGGTATTGAATCTTCACTTTGATTATTTTCAATTGTTACTCTTTCTTCTTTGTTTTAGGAACTATTGAAGGGTTATAAATAGACTTAAAACTATTCTTAACCTAATAAATTAGTCCATTAACTTTAACTTTCTCCAATTTTGAAAGCAACTAAAGGATTAACTTTGTGTATTGAGAATATTTTGGAATACGTATTTATTATATTTCTGTGGTTAGAATACCAAATAGGAGAGAAAATGACTGTGTAATGGTTTTTATGACTGTTTTTGATATTCTGTATTTTAGCTAACACATATATGACTACTATAAATTACTAGCATTCAACACTCACAAGGGAAACTTTGCTTAAATATGTAATGTTTTGACTGCCCTTAGAACTTTCATTCTTGTCCTTTCTTTTCCTGAACTTTGTTAAAGCTTTCACTTGGACAACATACTACTACACATCTAATGTAGCAATCATACTATGTGGTTACAATTTAATCATTTCTCTTTTTTCAAATTACTAGTTGTGTTTGTGTTGGTGACGTGTCTTGTGTCTATGTCGTTTCATAGCTTGAATTGAGTCAATTTAGATTGTTATGCAGATGATAATTTTTATGATTTTGGACTAATAACCAGAAAAGGGAGGGTTCTTTGCAGGGTGGTGTTGGTGAGACATCATCAGCTGCTACTTCCACTACTGGGATAACTGAAGTTGGCTCCTCTGGTCTCGTGGCTCAGGACTCTGTATTGCATGGTACCCATGATTTGGATTCTGCATCTGAAACCAATGATGATCATGATTATGTTCCAATTGCCAATCTAGAAGTAGAAACTAGTAATTTAATTCCACACTCCTTTGGTTCCTTTCATTTGAATATATTTGCATTACTCTTTAGTCTTCATTACTTGGAACAATAGAAGCTGGCTAAGTGTATTCTTGGTTTTAGTTTTGGACGAGGCAAAATTGATTCTAAAAGTGCATAATTGATTTTGAAATGTTTGATTGTTTTTTAGTAGAATTAATTTTAACTTGCCGCTATAGACTTAGATCTTAATTTTCTCTATATTTTGCTAATGGTTGTAATCTTTGTAGATATTAAGGTTAAAAATGTGTCAACTGAGAGATGTGAAGATGGACAAGGCATTGGCATGGAGTCTCAAAATGAGCAAAAGCCAATGGACAATGTCAAAGAAAGCAATTATAAAACATTTGTGTGCAATGTTGAGACCAATGTTATGAAGAGTTCTATGATTGAATCCTCAAAAAGAAGTGAAAAGCTTCCAAGCAATAAGCGTAGACGTCACCATGGATGGATTAGCAGTGATGATAACAATGTGGACTTTCTATACTTTCCACTTCCACCATTGCCTGAACATATAGAGAAGTTGATTGGGAAGAGTGAAGCTACTCAGATACCAAGGCGTAAGAGTAGATGGGACGAAAAACCAGATGTATGTGAGTGCTAAATTGTGAATGAATGAATCTTTTGGGTCTGGTTTGTTTTGCTCTTGTATGTGATTCATGTATGATAGGGAGCAAAGGACAGGCCACCAAGGTAATTACACTACAAAATACAAGGTTATCTAGTATATGTATATGCTTATTTCTATTACTATTTTTTGTAATATTTCTCGTATTTATATTGTAACATCACAAAATCAACACCCAATTTACTACTTAGCAATATATAAGAACCGCCCATGCCCCTGCACTAGTTTGAAGATAAAAAGACAAACAAATTTCATTTTTTAATTTTTTTTCACACTTCTTTGTGTTTGTCTTTGTGCAAATGAAACATAAATGGAGATTGGAGATAAAAGAAATAGAGAGGATCCTACTCCCTTCTCTCTCAATATAGAGGATCCTACTCCCTCCTCTCTCAATATAGAGAAAATTAAAAATCATCAAAACTAACAAACTCATTTATTATTTTAACTTCGTATATGTATTTTTAAAATATACCTTTACAAAAAATTGTAAAACATCAAATACATCAGTTAATATTGAAAAGACACTTTAAATTGAGGGTACAAAAATAATTCAAACAATGGATATACTTTAAAAGTTGTAATATATTCTTATAAACCAAACAAAAAAAATCGCCCATTCATTAATGAATTATAAATTACAAAACTGATACGTTTGCAGCCTAGAATTTTGACGTTTTGCATATGAACAAAGCAAGGGTGATAATTTCCAAAATATATTTATGCACTAGCACTCAAAAGTGGTGGTGCCAGAGTTTATGTGGCCACAGTTTCTAGAAACTTGTGAGGGTTTCGTCTATAAAGGGAAAAGGATATGGCAAGCAAACTAACAAGCCTAAGAGCAAAACTGTTACTCCAAGAGCAACATATTTATCATCAGGATCAGTTATTTCTTCGGATAGAGGAGCAATTGGACCTCTTTGCAAGAAAAATATAAGAGCTACCCAGTAGAAAGCTACATCATTGAGCAGTGATGAGAGTCCAAGCAACACAATTGAAAATCCTGTGAAGCGACTTGAAGCCTGTGAAATAGACTTAAGTTAGAATCTTCGCATCAAAGGAAATAAGGGAAGGCAATGATATAAATGGAGAGGTTCAATGATTAAATTGTAGACTTATAAATGTGTATTTATACATCCAAATACGTAGTGAAGAGGGATTCCAGTTGATTAAATTATCTCTAAGTGTATTCTTTATTTATGAAACGGCCAAACCAAGTTTCACTTGTAAATGATTACTTATACTTATTAAATGTGATAACCAACTGATTAAATTCAAATGATGAAAACCCTTTAGTTAAGGTCGAATCGACCAAAAATATGGTTCAACCCTACTAGAAAAATCTTAATCAAACCAGAGGATTAATACCAAAATGAAAAACTTGGTAAATGCGATACCTTTCTACCCCATATGGCAAAAGAAATTCTCCCTCCATCGAGCTCTCCGGCAGGAATACTGTTGATGGCATTGATAAGGAGTCCTGCCCAAGCCCAAATCACAAGAGGGTTGACAGAAATTGGAGCTCCTTCCTTCAGAACATTACCAAGAAGCAGCTTTGCTAAAACATTAAAGAAAAAAAATTACATGTTTATTTTCTAAATTAATGAAGCAGCACATAAAAAAATTCAGTGGCATATCGTGGAAAACGGATTTTCCTGAATTGAATCACATTGGTGCTAGAAAAATAATCTAATCTCATCCCATTATCAATATAGTTTTATTATTCAATTGTTTAGTTAATTTAATTTTAAATTTGACCTGATCCAAATCAATTTAGAAAATCTAAAACGATTAAGATTATATAAGTTTAGTTTTTATTTGTTTTATAATTTTTAGGAATCACTTAATAACACTAAAAAACACAATAAAATAACATTAATTTCATATATCAAACTAATGAAAGATAACCAACAGTGTCACAGCTAGTATTCCTAAATTACAAATTAACCTGGTTGCTTGTGTAATTTTCTTGTAGTTTTGTTAATGACATCTTATCTTTTTTTACAATAAAAAATGACATCTTATCAAATATAAATAGCAATTTTATGATGAAAACCCACAAATGAATGCAAGCTTAAAATTTATCTAAATTTCTGTACGATTATCTGAAACGTATAGATTACCAATGCCGCCAGCAAGAAATGATTCGTGAAACACAGAAGCATCAACAACAACACCAATACCATCACTTGGAGGTATAACAAAACCTAGAAGCAGAAGCACGAGACCAACTGTAAAGCCAGCTACTGGTCCAGCAGCTGCAACTTTGAGCAAATCTTCACGATTAGATACTATGCTTCTTATCCTTGTAATGGAACCAAAAGAGCCTATCTGCCACCAAATTAGGCATCAAAATTCTGTTATAGTATGTTAGTAACACGTCAGAAATTGAACATATGAACAAGGGAAAAATATTGGCCAGTACTAAAAGTGTACATATCACCAAATTGTGTCAAATTGAATCTTGATAGCCATCATGAAAAGAAAAAAAAGACTATAATTCCATCCCTAATGTATCCCTCCAAACACAAACATTAATTGACTACGCCAAAAGAATTTGAATGATTGTCATTTCCGGGAGACCCATGATACTCGTGCAATTCAGAAGCTGAGATTTCAGTTTGATGGAAAGCAACACAAGCAATTCCCAAATGACAATATACTTAAATATATTTTTGGTATAAAGATAAATCATCAGTAATATTGTGAAAGAAGCACAAATATGGATTGCTTATCAGTTGACATGCATCAACAACGGAAAAAGAAGTTAAAAAAATGACTTAAAGTTTTACTCAAATATGCATCATCTGAATAGTTTACATATACTATATGGAAAGCATGATGCACTGGATTAATGTTTCGTCAGTAAATTGAAGAAATATAATAAATTTATAAAAAAAGCACGCACACAATTCCTATTAGAAGATCAATATTTCTATTATACAACCTGCCAGCTAGGAACAAAGTACGGGACCCCAAGCTTAACTCCAGTGCTTTGGGCAACTAGGAAGTGACCAAGTTCATGTACCCCGAGAATAAGTGCAGTAACAAGGGCTCCAGGTAGGCCATCCTTTAACAAGTTCAGATTATCAACAGTTGATCTGGAACATCAATTACAATATTTTGGTGAACCTCAAAATGCATCTGATATGAAACAATATTAAGCAACCAAAGTAAGTTCTGACCGGTTGTAAGATTTATTCCTATGAAAGGTGGACCAGGATTCATTAGTAATAGCTAAAGCATTTACTGAGAACATCCTATTAAATAAACTTACGGACTAGAAGATCAATATTTTTGTACCCGAACAAGGTATTTGTGAGAACTGTCCTCAACACGACAACATGTTACTTGAAGGAAGGAGTGCATGAAGCTAGATCAGTACAGAAAACAAAATTTCATGACAGTTTTGTAGGGCAATACACTTCACCTAAGAGATAATGGAGTATGAAGTGAAAAGAAAAATGCTCACAATAAATCTGATTGTAAACTGGGAACATTGCGAAGTAGTAATGTAAACACTGTGACCAGTCCAAAAGATCCAGCAGCAAACCACTCAGGTACAGCTACAATGATAAGCAATAGCATAAGTACAAACCGTGAGCATTACTATATTTTAAAAATAAAAAAGAACACTATGATCTACAATTTTGAAGTTGTTACCAGTTGTCTCTGGTTGTAAGGTAGTTCTTGGAACGACCACAGCCACCGGCTTATCGTCCTCAGGATTGACTAGAAGGAAAAGCCTGTATGCATCTCCAAATTTATCCTACAACAAAATTCATGCAGAAATCTAGTTCAGACATTATATTAACATGGAGTGACTCACAAATACACTTAAGAAACGAAACAGAAATATGACATACTTGCAATCTCTTTGATATTTTATCATAACTTTTAGAAGCTTTCCCTCGCAGATTTCCCTTGAACAACACTCCACCCTGGCAGAAACCCAATCTTCATGCAACAAGACCTTTGTATATATGCAAAAAGAAATAGAGGAAAGATAGGCACACACCTCGTAAGGATCTTGGCTTGTTACAAAAAAAGTATCAAAGCCAAACACTTGATTTTTAAGGATATCGATTGTTTCCTTCGGAAGTTTTATTACATCATCCAGTTGCTGAAGCTGTTTGGAACATGAAGGACAGAAGAGGAGTGAAAAAAGGAGAATGCTTCAACCAAAGTAGGAAACACTGAACATAAAATATAATCACCTTCACACCTGGCAGAGGTGATCCGCTGGCAACTTCTATGTTATCTGTATTCTGTTTTAATCACGCAAGTCCAGAGAACAATAGATCAGAAAACTAGGACACAGTGCACCTTACACAAAGGGACACACGTTTCCACTTCCTTTTTTTATTTTTATGTTCATGGTGGAAAAGATTGTAATTATGGAAAATGATGATTAGAAGATGAGATTATCATTATCAATCAGACTATCAATCGGATGGCTTAAATACTAAGTTGTACGCAATAAATACCTAACTAACAAAATTAGGTCCTGTTTTAAGGATTTAGTTTAGACAAATAACAAAGACATCGACTTGTTAAGTTAGGGAACCTGGCTATGAACCTCTTCAATATGAAACCAGGAACCTGCTCTTTCTACCTATTGTTGTCATAAAAGTGACAAGTGCAAAAGCACCAAAAGAAATACACTTAAGTGCAACTCAAAAGGGAACCCACTTAATTACATTATGAGTAAATAAGAAAGTGTTAGGAAAACTCTTGCACACTAAGGGAACACACTAAAAGAAAGTGATGGGGCACACGAGAAGAATTTATGTTGATTGACACTTCTGACCCATATCCATGGAAAAGCTCCAACAAAGAATTCATTATCTCAAATAAGATTACAGGTTCATAGAAAATTAGAAACCCGCTTCAAGATGTGTACCACCACACAAACTCTTGTAGCCAATAAGTGTTACAAGGAATAATAAACACCGACTAACAAGAGACTCTTCCAATAAAAGATCACTCATACATGCTCATTTTTGTTTAAAATTTAGATTATTTAACTCTTCGCAAGACCCTTTTATATAGTGGTGGGCCGTGACCATTACAACCAATGAATAAGTGGCATTATTTACTTTTCACATTTTCAAAACCTTTGAAGAATTCAAACTTCTTCCAAAGATGGATGAGGGAATCACTCGCTTGAATTTATGTTTGCCAATTTGAATAGTAAAAATAATAACTCCAAAAACAGCAATTTATTATACATCAGATCACTTGAATTTATGTGTAAATTTGAATTGGTTTTCTTAACAATTCTTTCCTCGATTAAAATATTAAGCTTTTACATCATCAGAAAATTTTACTTCCTTTTCAACTTTGATGCCTTCATTTCAACATCCATTTTGTTACCATTTCCTGTTTTGAAATGGCCAAACACTCCATTAGTAATATCGCTCGATCTGAGCAACTGTGTATTGGGGAAGCACAACCAATCACCTCAGTTGATGCAAAATACAAATCATCTTTAATAGTTCTGACCACATTTGTTTGAGAGTTGGTTTCATCCTTTTACATCTTCCTTAATTTCTTCAAGTCCTTCTTCGAGTGCGTAATGGCACTCTTTCCCACAATAGCAACATTCTACATCGCTCATATCATGCTATAAACGAGATTGTGATTTTGATCTTTCTCTCGGTCCACCTTGTCTCTTTCATTGACTCTTCCGTCACTCATACTCTTCCACAATTAATATACGATCTTAATCATTACTATTCTCATTTATCATCATTATCTCGTTTGCTCGTAAAATAGCAGCACCTTGTTCAACTTCAATGTGCAGCACCTCGTTCAACTTAAAATTGCAGCACCTCGTCTAAACTAGAGGTTTGGAAGACCTTGGCTCGTTGAATGTATTAATGTGGTCACGTCCCATCTCCATCTAAATCTGGTATAACTCCATCTTCAAACATAAATGCTCTCGAGCTTCTCTTACAATGCCTTTGGTACTATCTCCTTCAACTCTGTGTATTTGATCATGGGAGGTACAACTAAATGAATCTTATACACGGCCTTCTATTGGATTCTACTCAAATAAATTGCACTCATTGTATTTGATTAAGACAATTTTTCACCGAGATTTCTTGAATGATACTCTTCCAAATTGTAAAATTCATTTCCCATAGAATAATTGGATCTCATACTTATGTGTTTTAAGCCATGACTTTGATACCTCTGTTGGGGAAAATCACTCAAACAAAGGATTAAGTATGGAAACACACACAAATCACACCACAAAGAAAGTGTAGAGCAGAAAAAACCCACTCCAAGTTGTGTTGGCCTACAAACTCAAGTACCCAACTCAAGAGTTAAAAGAAATGATAAACAATAAATCACTATAGACACTTTCACTGTAGGTGATCACCCACACTTGGTTGCTTGACTCGGTCTCTTAGACGTGGATGCTTTAACTCTACAGAGATCCCCTCATTATAGTGGCGAGGTGTTGCATTTTCCAACAATGAGTGAGTGGACACTAACAACTAACATTTTTAAAACATTTAAAAAGTTTCATCTCCTTCCAAAGATCAATGAGAGCTTCTCAATAGTCAAAATAATACTTCCAACAATTAGCAATTTATTATGCTTTGAAATCACTCAATTTTTTTCCCATGAGTAATTGTGCTTTTGGAAGTGCTCCCATAAGTTACAAAAGAAAAAGAATGAAACAATAATAAGCAAACTTTGTTGACATAGCTATTCCTTACCAAATTGAATATAACATATAATAAGTCAAACATTACCTGCACATCAGTTTGATCCGTATTTCCATCACTAAACTTGTTTAGTTGTTCTGCATCTACAGTCGGAGGGTTACTTTGCTCAAAGGAATCCTCCAAAGATTGTGTTTCTCCATTTTTATGTACTTCTTTCTCCTAGGTAAGTTTAAAATGTATTATTGTCAAGGAAAAAGAAGGGAAAAGAAGTTCAACATGTAGAGCTGACAACCATTCTTTCTATGATGTGTGAATGTGATGGGGTGCATGTAAAAGAATATACGCACGTACATTGATAATTATCACAGTCACACTAAAAATATGTTGCTATTTGGTTTTTCGTAAACACCCAAATACATCCTAAATAACAAGTTATGCCTTCTTGGGCACCACTTGATAATAAGCAACTAAGCAAGTGATTGAACTTACAATTCTGATTTTTTCACTCCCTTTCTCTCATCACATTGACACCTTCTCCCCCTTCGTATCTCTCTTCTTTTCCCGTTACATCATCTACCACTCATCTCAATTCATTTCTCTTCCCTTTCTATCTTTCTTTTATGCATAACTCAAACACCCCTCATCCAAATAGTAACTCTGTTATCCACACTGTACCAAAATGCCACTCCATAATGAATCCAATTATCTTAGTCAAAAAATAGAAACAACTATCCATAAAATTTGAACAATTATTAGAAACTTCAATTTGAAAATTGAAATAAAATAATCGTAAGTGTATAAAACTTCAACAGTGAAAGCAAAAACCGAAGTTGATTAAAACAGACACAGTAGCAAACTGAAAGTACCTCGTCGTTATCACCGTTAGGCTCAGAGACACTACAAGCAATCCTTCTTCTCCCGGTTGATCTTAATCAGTTCAAAACCGCATCAGCATTGGAAGCAAAATTCAGTATGAATCAAATAAACAGAATCGATTTCCTTAATAAAGGAAAGAAAGTCATACCTTGCATTACGAATCCGCTGAAAAGAAGCCAAACGGTTGGAAGGTTGAAAAGGAAGGTCGAATTGAAAGCAAGAAGTGCAGCGTGAGAGAGGAAGGACGAAGTTAGCGCGAAAAGTAGAAGGTGATGGTAGTGAGAGAATCATCGTTGGGAAATGGAGAAAACAATGCGTCTAAGTTGAATGAAACCCTAACGCCATGAAAATGGAAGAGAAGTGAACAAGTAGCGCTACAAAGGAAGCGACGCGAGGCAAGGAGAACCAATTATCCGCTATTTTTCTTTTTTTCTTTTTTGTTAAAATAAAATACCCGCGCAAAGATATTTTGATCAGGTTTTGTAGGAGAGTGGCGAAGTTGTCAAGCCAATAAGGATTTGACACTTAATAAGTGGATTAAGGAACTTACATTTAGATTCTTTTTTTTTCCTTCGGAAGATTCGTTTCTTTTTATTTATATGCTTTATCTTTAAAATTTATTTGAAAATGTAAACTTAGAAGCTATGAGTCTAATATAGTACGTTATCTATATAAATTAATTTTATATCGATATTTATAATATATTTATTTTGTAATTGTAATTTAAAGATAATCATTAAATAATATATTCTGATAAAATGATATTATAAATACATTGATAATTATATTTTATTTACATAAATTATATCTTTATTTTAAATAATAGACTAAATTATATCAGCGGTCTTTTAACTTAATTTTAGATAACGTTTTGATCTTTTATTTTTTTTTTCTCGAGTTGATCATTTATTTTAATTTTAAGTGACACTTTGATATTTTATGTTTTCAAATTTCAACAATATTGTATTTTTTTATAAAAATTTAAAAAAAAATGATCAAATTTTTCAAACAAAACCCATAAA
>JBBPBS010000247.1:1063001-1076095 GCA_037974835.1 Cicer judaicum
CATTATTTAAAAAGTCAAATAAATAATTGGTTGTAATGTTTTGACTAAAAACGAATAAAAGTTTAACTCATTTACAAATTACATTGTTTTATGTTATATAGTTTATTTTAGTAAAAAAATTGAATTATATATTGATAAATTTTGTAGCTTTATATTTATAAGTTATTGAGACATCAAAATTTGTGATATTTAAACTACGAATTAAATTAAATTTATGAAATAATTATAATTTTCATTTTAATAATATAAATACCGAATTATAATTTACACAATCAACTTATCAGTAGAATATTATCAATTTAATAATCGTAGATTCAAATCATAACATGTGATAGGGAGTTAAGAGTCAAAAATGCAAAAAAAAAAAAATTAATTTAATTTAATGTGTTTTGGTGAAAATTGATTTAGTGAATTTAAATTTTGTTCAAAATGATGAAAGTAAAAATAAGTTATTTTGAAATATTTACGTAAAATGCATTGAATAATATTTTTAAACTTAGCTAAATTCAATTTTAACTTGAAGAAAAATCTAAATCTTCCCTTCATGCTACTATAGCCCAAATTTAACCACATTTAAACATATAGTAAAATAAGTAATAAGGTTATTGAAAATTAAGAAACCAAATTGAACAAGAATCTTTCTCTAAGATGTCACCAGCTAAAGCAAGTCTCAGAGAAGGAAAACTATTGTCATACTATTATTATTCTTTGTTAATGGACTTCATATCTTTGACAATGACATCACTTTGCATCTTTGACCTTATAGCTTTTTTTGTTTCTATTTATAGGAATGTTGGGTGATTCTTGATTTAAAACTCGAAGTGGAACTCGATGCCTCAAAACTTGTGAGTATGATCTGAAAAAGAAAATGACAACTTAATTTGAGGTATGAATTGGACTCATGGTATAATCATGTTATATTAAATGTGATATAATCATGCTATGAATGGGAATGAAGAATGTGAAAACAATTATTATTATTATTATTATTATTATTATTATTATTATTATTATTATTATTATTATTATTATTATTATAAGTAATTTGTATGCCAAAATCATATCATGGGAAGGAAAAAAAAGCTTTAGGTTAATCATTCTCATAAATTTTCACGTTACCTTGGTTTCGACCGGCAGTGTGTGCAATTTTCTTTATCCTTGTCCCTACATTTTTGGTGAATCATCTGAAAAGAAAAATCAAAGAACTTAAGTCTTGTTTTCCTTTAACTTGATAATAAGCATATATTAGTGAAATCTTTCATGTATATCCTTAAACTTATAGAATTCAGAAAATCTTATCCAATTTTTTTAAGATATTAGAAGCTACTTCAACACATGTAGGTTATGGATCAACCGTATATAACTATGCATTGGTATATCAAGAGTGAAAAAAAGAAACTTATTATTATGAATTACAAAAAAAAAATGAAAATTTACCTCATAAGTAAAATATGATTCAGGATGAAAATAAATATATTGCTTCTCTCTTCTGGTAGACCTAGTATAATTCTTAGAAATCTTGGGATTCCAACTCCATGGAGTGAGAAAAGAATTGTCTTTCTCAATAAAAGATATGAGTTTTGCATCAAGCCATATTGTTTTCTTAGTAGCATAATTAGCACTAGTAACAACCTTGGATTTACTTTTCTCCATCAAATAATATTTGCATTTCTTGATTATTTCCTTGGCTAAGACAGATGGAATTAATGGAACAAAGGAGTTTTTTATTTATAACTATGTTGGTCCAATAAAGTATATCGTTAGAAAACGGTTATTATGATTATTATATTATTATGAGATATCGTTAGTTAAAAAAAGAAAAAATTGGTCCAAAGAGTATACCAGGAAACTATAAAAAAAAATAGATATTTCGAATTCAAACTCGCACTCATCAAATTTCTCTTTAGTTAGCATTTGAGTTATAAATTTATAAAATTTATACCATATATTTATATAATTTTTGAAATTTAAGTTTCGTTTCCTCTCTCCTCAAAATCGATGTTCACACTCAATTCTATAGAATGTCATATATATATATATATATATATTATAAATAATAAAAAGTACAAAATATATATATATATATATATATGAATTTTAGAGTTAACAATCTTTTTAAATAATATTCTTTATAAATAATAATAACTCAGGACCTCAATGTCTTTTATGATATAATATAATGATTTGATTGAAGTCGATTTAATATAAAATATATTTATGTTTTTTTATTAAATTAGCATTATTTAAGTCATTTAAAAACATCGATAAAATAATATATGCAACATCTATCAAATTTTCAGTAATAAATTTCACCGCTTTTAACATTAATCTCACCTTTACAAACAAAACCTATAAATTTAATTTGATTAAAATTAAACTAATTTCCAAAGAGAATCCACAAATAAAAATTACTTTATGTTCCATGAGAAGTTGAGTTGATTTTGCAAGTTTCATTTGGATTTGCCATGTGGCATTCCACACAAGACTTCCAATACCTTTTGGACGCAATTTTTGTGAAGCTATAAATACAAGCTTTTAATTGGTCGTGTGTTAGGTGGATATTTCACTATGATTCTAAACATACGTAAAATATAAGGTTGAGCTAAAAATACAACGCAACTTCATTTCTAGCTTTCCAAAACAGTTTTCTGACTTCTCGTGTTAAATAACACCTAACTAAAGAATTAGAGTATTACAATTTCAACATAGAGCTGATCTACCTATAACTACAAATACCTTCAATTACACAAGGTTGTATTATTTCCAATAAACTTTACATCAATTAAACCATGGTAGCTCCAAATGAAAATCCACTATTCGAAACTCAGTATGATGGCTTATACCTGCCCCGCACATTGGCAGGAGATTGAACACCTCTGTCACTCCCCATATCATAATCTATTTCACTATAATCTGAATAAAGACCATTTTGGTTTACACTCACTTCAGAACCAGCATTACTGCTAGTGGCATGAGGAGAACCTGAGACACTTACAGTTAGGTTACGCTGATATCCTGACCGCACACTATACATTGAAGAAGCTGGAATGTTTGTCATCAATGGCCGTAAATTTCCTGGAACTCTTTTTCTTATATCCTGTTCAAAGATAGACAACAGAAATAATCAGGGGAACAAAATACAATTCATCAGTTCTAGTTATTGTTAAAGCAATAATTCATAAACAATATGAAGTGAAACAAACATTATAAATGAGAAACTAAAAAACTCCTGAAATACTATATACTCAGAAAAGTTTTTTATACAAGAGTAGTGTAAGACACTATGCAGGAGGTGCATTACAAATATATTCTCAACTGGTGGAAGAAAAATACAAAATTTGCAGATGCATACCATATGCCTAATAGCCATATCCAAGGATTTCTTCGAGAGTGTTCTTCCAAAACCAGTGCTATCTGGAGATGAAGATGATTTTCCAGATAGATTTCTATGGGGGGAGTTTTTGACATCAGGACTAGGAGGTGCTAATTTCCTCATGTTTATTACCCTTTCAACCATTTTGGTGCCCATTAAAACAGGACTGACTTTTTCATTCACTTTGGAGTACCCACGATTAACTGCAGGCATAGAGCTTCCACTTGTATGAGAAATGCTATTGGCGGGCCGTCCTCTAGAAGGAGAGCATGATTGTCGTCTTGTTCTGCCACTAGAAGCAGGGTCAATAGACGAAGAGCGCGCAGCGGGTGCTCCAGGTCTTCCCCTTGTTGCTGAAAGTGACCTTTCCGGAAGTGTCGTCCTCAAATTGGGTGGAGCATCAAGTGAAAAGCCAGGTATCTCAGTTGGCTTCCATGGTCTTGATCTCACTGTTGGTGAAGTTCCACGTGATGGTACTGGCTGCTTCGACACCGCTGGAGCTGGCTTGGAGATTGAAGAAGTTTTAACTGAAGAAGCAGATATGCTGGGTGCATTTGATGGTGTCGATGGTCGTCGAGTAGGTGTTGATGCCCTTGATACAGACCTGGGAGTAAGTATGGTAGGCCTGCTAGTTGGTGTTGAAGATCTTGCAGTAGATCTTGACAAGGGTGTAGAGGACCTAGAAGGAACTGTGGGTTTAGCTGCAGGAACTGTAGTGGTCCTGGTGACAGGAATTGTAGTCTTCGTAGAAGAAACAGCCGGCTTGGTCATGGCTACTGTTGTTCTAGTTGAAGGTATGGATGTCCTAGTTGTAGGCATGGATGTACGAGAAGTAGGTGTTGAAGGTCTAGATGATTTTGAAGACGTGGTCGGTGCAGGTCGTCCCGTGGGAGTTGCAGCTCTTGATCCTGGATTCCCTGATGATGAGGGCCTCCTGAGTCCACCACCTGAAGAGGTCAATCCAGGAGAAGAAGCTTGTTGCTTGGATACCAAGTTACTCCTTCTGCTATGTTCTGATGGAGGATTTGCCAACTACAACACAATGAAACAAACACAAGAAGAGTGACTTGTGGATAGCACAAGAAAGAATCAAATTCTACTAAATACAGATAATTGTTTTATTATTTTATCTCAACATGAGTTTAAAACTAAGAATTATCAATTTACTAATATATTACCTAGTACCTACAAATATCAATGCAAAAAACAATATTCATAAAAGAAGAAAGTCATTCATACAGAAAAAAATACAAATGGAAATTAGGACAAGGAATCCTAAACAAAGGAACAAACAAGAAAAAAGAGATAATCAATATAACAGGAATCCTATGCCAATCTGATGCAAAAACTACAATTTCTTCAAACTAGGATCTTAGCGCGAACAGTACAATTTCATTAGTGTACTCATATCTGATGCAAAAGACAACATCTTCCAATGACCATGCCATGATCCAAAACATTGTGTAAATTTGCTTACTCTAGATTTTAATTCCATGGGACGTGTGGTTGAAGCACCGAGCTGACTCATAACAGTTTTTTTAGTTTCCATCTCCAAAGAAGGAAAAAGGGGAGTCCCAGGAGGAGTTAGAAGCCTGAAAAGACAATAAGCATTCTACGAATAATATTATTAACAAAAATGTCAACACTAACATAATAGCATGCATAAATTATTATTAATAAAAAGGGAAATATATGGAAATATTAATAATTAAGTCAAGTCCATCAGGAGGCATTATGAAATTCTGATTGCCGAATGGTAACAAACCTGTAATTTCTAAGATCATACCTTTTTAAGCCAGGGAACATGGGGACTAAGTGACTACTAACCACTAGGCTTCAGTTTTTCAACAAATAAAATAACCATTATCTTCGAAACTTCAAGTTATGAAAGAAAAAGATAGCATTTTAGGAACTTTTTAAACATCATCATAATAATGCTAAAACGGCAAAACCCGGGAAAATTCTTAAATGAGCTTAATTGTCAGTGCACAAGGGTGGGATATACTTTAAATTAAACCATGCGTAGACACACTCTTAATTGTGAACTTTGCGCAGATTTAGAGAAACTTATCCTACAAATAGAGTTCTGAATGACAGAGTCCCTGTCACACATCTTATTTCCTAAGTCCCATGAATGTATAATGTATTGAAGACTTTTTGTCATTTTTTAACCACAAATAACTACGAATACTCCTAACCCCTGTCTGTGTCAACTGTCAAAGATTAAATGACATATATCAACTACAAAAAGTTAACTTTCTCTAATATAGAAACCACATTCTACAATCTTTATTATATCCAACAAAAAAACCCTTAAACTTCATTATTGCACTAATTACCAAAAACAGAAAGCCGTCATAACAACAATAACAACAAAATATGAAAAGGAAAACATAAAGGTTCCTGGAACACATACCAGTCATAGTCATTCTTATCACTTTCAGAATTGAGAAAATCATCAACACCAGTCTTACGCACAGGACCATGATTTGATAACGAAATGTTAAATAAGGGAGAATTCCTCGGATTTGAGCCTGCAACACATAAAAAGCACATAGTCGATACCAACAAAAAAGAATTTTGCAGTTCTTTACTTTCACCCGCTTAAAACTGCAACACATAATCATCATCACCATCACCATGGTGCATCAACCAAAACCTTGAAACGAAACAAGTGCTCTTCACTTCAAAATGAGTATATATTAATACGGACTCTAAACATAAGTTATTTTTTGTGAAAAAAAACTTGTCTCTAAATATAAACATCATTTTAAATTACTAGTAGATACATTTATTATTTTTCTAAATATATCATCAATTAATACTACCTTAGTCCCTAAATACAAGATTCACTTGAGATCATATGTCAAGTAATAAAGCATGTCACGTCTTTTTTTAGTTAAAAAAACTAGATAAACGGCCCAAAATTGTCTTTAAAATAGAGACTAATTTTGTGAATCAGTAAGAATAAGGGAGCTAAAACTGTAATTAAATCTAAAAATATAAACTAATTATCTCTTCTAAAGGACAAACATGTAAAATAATTCAAATTGTGAACAAATTTACTACAACAATCAACTTTCTTTTTCTTCATTCTCGTGATTTAATCAATGGAATCTTACCTATAGGATGTAGTCTCATAAATTCTAAAATGAATATATGTAAAAAAAAAAGGAGAGAGTATAAAAAGCTACGAGTAATATTGAATTTACCTAATGTTGCATCAACGAATTCCTCAGTGGAAGGTCGTAGCAAAAGATCATCACTATCATTCTCACAATTCTTCATATGAAGAAACAATGCAAGCTCATCGTCCTTATCCATAACAAAGGAAGACGGCAACAATTGATGGTTCCTCTGCCTCAACGCAGTATGCATTTTGGATTCCGTAGCTATGAAACTACGATTCATTCCGAAAATGTCCCCTAATGATGGAATTGGGAAAGAAAAGATGAAGATTGAAGGAGGGAGTGTGAGGGTATTCTAGAAAGTTCGAAATGAGGAAACGTAAAAAGGATGAAAGTGAGAATTGCATTGTGAGAGACTTGAGAGAAGAAAAGAGATACAGAGCGGTTGTTGTCGTTACGTTACCCGTTTCTATCACTTTAACACTACGTTATATTCATTAAATTAGTTGGGCTCAATATTTATAATCACAATAATAATAATGCGCTCTTTTTTTTTTCATCGGTAAAAATAGGTCCCATTAGAATTAAAAAATATATATGATTACTAGTAGTTGATTTGTGATTAATTATAATTATGAAAATCACTTTTTAATATTTTTGTATCTATTACACTCATCAAAATAAAAAATTTAGAATTAAATGATTTTTAATTAAAGAATTAAATAAAAAATTAGAAGCTAATAATAATAGTTTCAACCACACAAAAAAACCTAAACAAAAAATACGGCTAAAAACTATTAAATTTTAATTTGGAAAAAAATATTTATTTTCTGAAATAGTTTTTAATAAAGTGACTCGAATATTCTATTAATTATATATAATATATATATATATATAATAGTTATCGTCACCGGATATTTTTTTGCACAAATCCTAGTTACTAGGATTTGAAATTTGATCTTAACAATAATAAATTTAGTTAAACTTTTAGTTCAAACCCATTCATTTATTTATTTCCTTATAATAGATAAATTTTTTAAAATATATATTAATTATTTTAGAGATTAGGTTATACCACGTCCGAAGAAAATACTTTAAAAAAATATACTACATCTTCTATTTTATTTTTCCTTTTGCATATACTTTTGTCCGAACGGTGACTTCACAACCCTAGACTCATGACTTATGCAACCTCCACACCTAAAAGCAGTTATTCCATGTCACCACCTTCATCTTATCTCTTTCCTTTTTATAACTAAACTTCACCCCACCCTATCTCAAAGTCAAATTATAATTAACTTAAAGCAAAAGATTCATAAATAACATTTATATACTTAAAGCTATAACAAAAATTAAAGAAAAAATTATGTTAGTCATGTAAGAATGTTGAGATCATTCGCTCTTCAAGGTATTAAAAAACTCAAATTCATTGTAAATAAGATATAATATCTTATAATAGCTATACAAGAGACACACCAAAATAGTATAAGAATGAATGAAGATTTAGAGTTAAATTCGAAAAACTAACATAACGACTGATTTTTAACCCAAATATAAGCCGGTTTTGCAATAATTAATTGTATATAAACATATTAACAATATCTTCCTTAATGTATATAATTAAGATCGATATGCTAGAAGCTCATTATCCATTTTATAATTTTAATAACTAAGTAAAACAATTAAACAAACCACCACAATTAGCAACAAAAATTAACACAAATTTTAACCTGTTATTGTAGCCTATGTTGTTGAATGAGCCATTACATAAGAGACGAGTCGGAATTGATTATTCTTGTCTCTATAAGTGAGTTGTTGGTAGGAACAATGTTCATGTTGTCGTTTCGCTTTTGTGTGAAACTATAGTTTCATATACGTTCACTTGCAGGTTTTGAAAAGGTAAAATCAAATACTAATAATTATTTAAATACTAAAACAAATATATATACTATATAACAACTTTTCAAATGTCTTATGAGTAATAGAATACATATAGATTAATATATGGTGAAGTATAGTATGGACCACCATCATAGTGGTCTATGATATGGTCCTATGGAAAACAATTTGAAAACGACTCATAAATATATATTATAGATTATCATTTTATTTAGATAAATAACTTAATTAAACATTTAAAGTATAGTCAATAAATGATAATCTATAATGTCAAGCCTAAGTTGTAACAATAGAAAAGTTGCCTCCATGTTGATCATTTGGAGACAATGGTCGGTTGTTTCGACATACGATGGTTGGTTGAAAGTTAGAGTTAGTTTGGACCAATAAATAGTGCCACAAACTTTTTGCTTATAGAATCGAAGGGAGTAATAATTTATTTTATAAATTATATGAGACAGATATTTTTCATTTATTCAGATAATACAAATATAGATGTATCATTTATATAGTATCGATATAATTTATGAACCACAACTCCGCGAGCTCATGCAAACGCACGGAAATTAATTGTAGGGAAAAAAGATAATACTTCTATGTAAAATTGTAAATAGATCAAAATGAGATATTTTCAGCACACGCGATCTAATGGACCAAAATTAATTATAAAAGTTGTCTATTAGAGCCAAATCAAATTTGGCTTCAAACTTCAGTTAGCATAAAAGTGTTTAGTTTTCCTTTGAGGAAGTTTCACTTGCCATTTTTTAACATGGAGCATGTAATTATTGATGAACATTACTATTGAATAGCATTGAAATGGCACTTCAAGGCTCAAAAGTGGTTAGCCCAAATAAAGATAAATAACATGATTGATTAGTAGTTTGCAACATAATTCTTTTTACATCAGAATCACCAATTTAAATGACGTTTTTGAGCAAAATGCTGAATTTGCTAAATTGCCCATATAAATCCAAATTCATTAAACAACAACTTAGAAAGGGGGATAAAAGAATGTACAATTTAATTGTGAATGAGAGGATGATATTAAGCATCATCTGCATCACTTCCACCAACATGTGTTTCATGACTAACCCAATAATTGCTGCCATCAGGACCTGACACCTTGAACCTGACCAAAACAAAAACAAAAACTCTTATAATCTGCGACTTACTTATATTGCTCAATACGACTACACATTAGATTAACAATGAGTAAATCAATATTTTAATTCTCAAAATTGTAATGATCAGACAATTTAGTTCCTTAAATTTATGAAATGACAATTTAGTCCCCTAAATTGAACAACGTCAGTCAATTTAGTTCTTTGACCAAATTTAGCACCACAGTTTAAAAGATTTTATGTTTATCTTGATGCATTCAAAGACTATGTAGGCCTTTCCTTGTTTTTGATGGATGTTTACTAACGAGATATTTTGGTGGGACAGTAAAATGATTGACATTCTTTAATTTAGAGACTAATTTGTTATTTTGTAAATTTGAGGGAAGAAATTGATCGATACTTTTTATTTAACAATGTTTACTAACCGTTCGAGAACAGATTTTCCTTCTTTGTATTTCTGACTTTTTTCATGAGCAGTCTCCTGAAAGAAATCAGAGTTAACTTAATGCGTAAAAGAAAATAAAATAAAAAACTCTAGGCGATGAGATAAGTCTTACATATGTCCAACCGACAATTGATCCACAACCGACACAAAAAATGTCAGCCACGGTATGCATTCCAGTGAGCATTGGTCTGTCCTCTTTTTCTCCAACAGAAACATTCACACTGTAAAAGTAGAGAAGATTTTAACTACATCCGCGAACAGAACTGACTGCAAAATATAATGAAGCTAGAACTATAGATGTTCAGAGGCAAGAAGCCATGAATAACAAACATGTGACACGAAATAGCAAAGCAAAGAACACGTGATGTTTAATCAGGAAGTTTGGCTAATTGTGTCTACGTCTCTGCTTGCAGAACACAGCTCTAATAGCTTCCTATTAATTTCAAGTTTTGAGTTTACAACATAAAATTTGTATTTAAATACTATGGTCCAGATTACAACATTAGTCCTGAACTGTGGGCAGGTTGCTTTTTGCTGCGCTCGAGCAACCTATCCACTTATCAGAAACTATGAGTCATACCCAACAAAACATAATGTTCTTCTTCCACTTTGATTATCGCATAAATGAAAAACGAAACTTCAGGAGATGGATAGAAATTATGCATTGTTCCTGTGATGTAATTATATTGCATACGATTTCCATTGGCAAGTGTAAAGAACAAGCAGGAGAGGATTAAAAAGTAGAAGATTATTGTGTTGGTTCTGGTTCGCTATGTAATGATACAATCATAAGGTACCGATATCAAGGATAACTTACACCTTACTGAAGAGATAAGCTTTCCCATGTCTGCTGTGGAAAGACTGAATAAAACAACACAAGTGAAAAATTGCAGTCAGAATATATACATATTTTTCAAATGACCAATAAAAATTTGTCAGTCCCAACTGAAACACACCATTAAAACATTAAGAAAACTGTGTGAATTATGGACATTTAACAATGACTTCTATCAGGATTCACGACAGAATTAAAAGAAGCATCCATACAACCGAACAGTGTGAATTATGAATATTTAACGAAGTTTGTCAAAGCGCAAAGGAAACAAGTTCCTACACATGAAGATTCAGAAAATGAAGACAATGACATCTGATACTTTGATCAATTGAAACACTATTCAAGACAATCGATCTTTTCTAATCATGATAGCAAAGTTGGTTTAAATTTTACTGAGGAGCAACAATACTATAAGTGAGAACACACTTTTACATTTAAATAAGCAAGGAGGCCTAAAAACCTTGGTCATTTACACTTCATTTTTTAAAAAAGACATTTGCACTTCATTTGCACATTGACATTCACAAAAGTATTATGAAGAATCAAAATCTGAATAACATGGCTATTCAACACTTCTCTGTGAAACATGTCAAACCAACCATATAACTGGTTGGTGAATTATGTAGATTGTAGACAAAATCTATCTTCACTGAGTGAAAGCAAACCAGAAATTTATGTACTTTCTTTTTTTCTTTAGCAAAGACATATAGTTCTGAATTACACAATCAAGGAAAACTTATCTCCCTAAACTCCTCTATCATTTACAACTAGAGCTTGTAGCAAGCAATAAGCATTTCTATGTTTCCTGTTTTGACATTAGCACAATAAGTTATCACCAATTTGGAAAAGATGAAAGACAAAAACATAAATATGGTCATTAAATCAATTATCAAGTGTGTTTTAATTAACTTATTTTGTATTCAAAGCAACATTAAAATCAACCATTTGACCAAAAAACTCCCCAAAATTATTTTAAACCAAACAAGCATATCAAGTATCAAACTATCACGTACACTAATAATACCAATCATTTTGGTCTTTAAATGTGTGAGGTACAATCACTATAGTCTTTGTCCCTAAAATTAACGAAATCACAAAAACATCTTGAAGTGTATCTTCTGTTAGTAATTTTTTTCATTAAACTGATTAACAATAGATACATTTGAATGCCAAACTAAATAAAAAAAATACATTCAAAGACCAAAATAACTAACAACTGATTCGATTAGGTATGTTTTTCTAATTTCCATAGATTGAATGACTATTGCGATCGCGACTCAGGCAATCAATGATCAAAGTGGTTGTTTACTCTACATTAAAATACAAATTCATCTCAATAGTACATATTTGTATTGACAGTAACTTGGTCATAATCACGGTGCGTAGCCATAATTTAATCAAAAACTATAATTTGATCATTCAACAAAATTGTTATCCTAATTTTACCAAAATTCACCGTGAATCCAAACATGTATAAAAACATAAATAACATACACCAAGATGAAAATTAAAATCCCAGAAAGAAATAAAAAAATCAGATAAGGGATGAAAAAGAGAACCTTGGAAACAATATCTTCAGAAAGAGCAAGAGGGGTTCTACAGTGTTTGCAGCTATAGATCTTCCCTTCAAGATGAACAACAAACAACCTACCCATATTCTTAACTATGAAAATTCCACGCAATAATTACTGAAAAAGATCCCAAAAAAAAGTTTAATTATAAAAAGGGTCAACGTGAAAATCAACAAAAACAGAGTCAAACTCAAATCACGGAAGGGAGAAATTAAAGGATGAATATAGTTATAGAGAGAAGAAGATAAAGGTTGAATCTTACGTAGGTTTAGTTTTGGAGAGAAGAGTACGCAAGGAGTTGCCAAAAATGTGGAGAGAGAAACAATCAATCATCGCTTTTTTCTGAAAAAGTAAAGCCCGACAAGATGCCTGTTGTGTCTTATTAAATTTTTTGCGTGTTATGTATTATTAAATACACTTAATTACGTAGGGTACAATTTCATAATATATAATTATGTATATATTATTAATTAAATTATAAAAGTAAATATTAAATAATTCTAATTTAAATTTTGTAAAAATAATTATTTTAAATATTAACCATTTCATATTATTTATTCATTAATCATATTAATTTATTATTTTTTAATTGAAAAATCATAAAAAATATTAAAAAAATATTGAATTATAAAATAAAAAATCAATTTTATAAAATAATAAAAAAGAGTTGATCAAAATTACAATTAAATCTATTAAATTTATTTAGTTATATTTTTTTTATGTTT